>APFE030510324.1:1593-32912 GCA_000404065.3 Pinus taeda
GAGGAAGGTAGGATTCTCGAGTAAAGAGGCACAGTAAGGTGTTATAAGTTCTGAACCATTGGGCATGGAGTCACAGATTGAGGCATGCGAGCGTTTTCTTGGTCACAAGGGGATACAGAGCGGGATAGCCACGCAGGATACAACATTCAAACTGCTGAAAGTACGGAATGAACATCAGGGATGAAAGGCAAAAGAGAATCATTTCATCATGCTGTCAGAAGGGAAAAATGGATGAGTGGGATCCCGGAGCAGTTAAGAATTCCAAAGACATGCACCCATATACAAACGAAACAGGGTAAACTAGAGCAGTTAAGAATTCTAGCTCATGACCGTTTCAGAAGAAAACATCGAAAAGTGCAGGAATTGAACTTAAGGTGTACTTAAACAAATCTTAAGCTATTCTTTTTTCCTGCAACTTAGAATGGCGGAAAGATGATAAAAACATAAAATAAACAGGGAGGAAGAACACTTATTGGATCATGTAGAGACATAGGAATTCCGTAATCATTCCTCGGCCCAGAGAAAACAACAAGTTGTTTCGCAATCCATGCTTTCAGCAATCTTTGATTAAGCAAAATATGACAGTTACAGTGCGAGTCTTTACTCAGAGAAAATTGCTGGAAAGAAATTGACCAACAACTACTACTACCAACCAACCAACCCTTTACAATATCGCTTCGGGTGGTATTTATAAACAAAATATCAGGAAGACATCATTACAAATGACCGTGACGGGTCTGCTTAGAACTCTTCAAAATCTGAATGCTTGCTGGAAATAAATGCAAGTAAATCTTTTTTGGCTGCGCTGGGGGCAGCTGAATCGGAACAAGTGACGAGGTGCCCCTTGGGGACTAGATGCATTGTTGCTGAAGTGAATGCACTTTGGGGATGCAGTTCGGCCTTGGTGCGAATTGAATGTGCAATTATTATGATTTGAGAGCTTTAAGTGATTTTGCTCTCTTCCTATGGATCTGCTGAAGGATATTCAATTTCTCTTGCTTTGGGCCGCTGCTCAAGATATTCTCTGATACACTTTGCCACTACAATGATGATTTCCACCGTCGACTGATACTCTTTGACACGCTTGAAGCCTGCTGATTTGATCTGATACACTTTGAACTCTGTGAATGATTTGCTGCTGCCTTTAAACCGGATCCTTTGGCATATTTGGGCGATTTCGGGCTTTTTCGGCACGCAGTGGGCTTGGCAATCCGAAGATTCCCTGAAGATTCCTCGAAATGGCCTATTTCCCGTAGCGATGCGCGAATAGCGCTTCGCCGCTATTCGCGCATCGAAAACTACCTCTGTTTCTTGATCTGGAGCTCCGAAGTGCGACTTTTCTTCTTGCGCGAAGCCTTTTTGGCTTTTCTGGCTGCTGACGTAAGCACTGTGTTGGCTGTACAGCGGGTGACGTCATCAGTGGGGTCCTGGTACAGCACGACGTGGTGGGGTATTGGTGGACTGTGGTGAAGAGACTCCGATGCGATATAGCGACATCGCGTCGGCAGGAAAGAGGGGGATCATTAGGTTGGACGTGTGGAGCTTGCGATTGCCGATATGCGATATCGCGATATCGCATCGGGGGAGACGGAGGGGTAAACAGATTGGACACTCGGCGCTTGCGATCGCCGATCGCCAATTTCGCTATATTGCATCGGCGGGGAACGGGTGGGCAAGGATTTGCATGAAAGTGAGATTGCGAGGTTGCGATGCGAAAACGGCCTTGAGGGGGAAAAAGGTAAGCAAGTGGGTGTGAAGGGCCTTTGAAGTTTCGGAAGGGGTCCGACTACTTCGGGGGAGTTTTATACTTAGGAAGGAGTCCATAGTATGTGGAAGGTGGTTTCGAAGGTTGGGTTCTTGCTTAGTTTCTGATAAACTAAGCAATTCTCGGGGCTTGCTATGGTTATTTTTCAACCAGGGGGGGATATTACATAGGGGAATTTACTTAATATTAATACGGGGACGGGAAACATAGGGAGCTATATAATAATGTTAGGGGTTAATGTGGAGGTGGTAAGAAAGCGCTAAGTTAGGGGGAACTTAGGCTGTTGCAGGGGGAAAGACCATACTTCGGGAGAAGATATGGAACAACTTTGAGCAAAGTAGATCTTTACTCAACCAGAGTGATGAAGATGATGAATTAAAGAGGTGTCAAGCAGATCTTGACCTCTTTTTGGGGATGTTAGTTAATGATTGGGGGAAAGCAGAGAAGGGGAGTTAGTTATACCTCACTTGAGCCTTTTGCTTACAAATATTTGCTGATTATGTTCTGCATGATCTGATACCTGCAAACTTGGAACTTGTCAGCAATTCAACAGCCTCAGAACTACCTACCCAGCCTACTTGCTAGCATTTTTTCTTCTTTTGCTTGGGGGTGCACTTAGACTTGCAAACCCATCATACATTTTTCTTTTGATGCTTCCTATCTACATACTACCCTTATTTCTTCCAGAGCCCAGATTAAACTGTTGGACTCTTCCGTTTCTCTACCTATCTAAGAGTCTGCCAAGATTAAATTGTTTGGATAGACTTACAATCTCTATATTCTAAAACATGAAATTTAAACCTAGGGAGACCAAGGTTAAACTGTTTGGACCTCCCTTTAACTAAAAGTAGCGATACCAGGAAAACTTTTACAAAATTTGAAGGCAATTGAATGAATCTTGAAGAAGCCTTCTTCATTTGGAGACTGTTTGAGCAAATATGGAGCATTGCAGCAAGCAAAGTACGACATATTTGGCCTGTGAAATGCCAATCATGAAAAATGAATACCTGCTGCAGCAGGAGCTAACACATTCTTTCAAACCTCTCGTTAAGGAGATCCATCACGCCTTTACTAGGTATGACAATCAAAGTGTCTATAAGAAAATAATTCATCTCAGAAAAGAGCCCGATGAATTTGTTGAAGATTTTCATGATCATTTCCTTCACTTATGTTATAAATTTTTTGAGGATGATATTAATTGGAACTTTACGAAAGAGAAATTTTAGTATCTTGTTCAAATTTCTTCAAATCCATTTGAATCATAATCTTTTGAAAGTATTCCAACTATTGGGTCTCCAAAATGTCATCCACTTTCACCTTCATTTCCATCATTTTACCCTCATTCCATAAATCTATAGCCCTATAACCTTACATTAAGTAACCATTTTCATCATTCCATGAGTTTATCATTATTATTTTCCAAGTCATTGATTTTAAGTATTATAAGTGAATTTGTGATTAAATGTTAGGAAATTAACATATTTTCAAATATATCTAAAAGTGTTATGAGTTTTGTGATATTGTAGGCCTACTTGGAGATTCTAGACGAGTCCTACTTGGCCATCCAACCACAAATTCGAATTTCAAATTCCAACTCATGAGGATTTGAGGAATAATTGTAGAAGATGTGGATCATTAACTATGCACCTTCAAAGGAGAAGAATAATGGATGAGAGGATTTTTATCTTACATTTTTAGATAATTGGTTGTAACCACAAGAGATAAATGTGGATTTAGGAGAGATCTAAGAATCTATATTTATTGTATAGTTATCCTTAATTTTTGTATAAATAATAGTGCACCCTTCATACAAAGGGTTGTAAATTTTTAGTTATCAGTTGTGAATTGTAACTAGTTAGTGTTGCTGTTAGTGATAGTTGCTAGTTGGAGGTTCCATGTTCCATCCACGTGGTTTGTAAAGTGTGGAGAGAGAATTATTTTAATATCTTGTAACTTCATCTTTATGAAATACATACTGCCGCTTTGATCTCCAAGATGTGATAATTTGTTTAGTGTGTTTGTTGAGGAATGGAGGGCCCCCATCAACCACAATTTTCACATCTTTGTACATATTGGTAACATAGTGTAGTTGTTTTATTTCATTTCTTTTCATGCAAGTGTGCTTTTACTTTAAGCAAGTGTGATTTCATTTCAGTAAGCGTGGTTAACTTTCGAGCCTGTGTGATTTCAATTAAGAAAGTGTGCTGAGGTTTCAATTATGCAAGCATGGTGTGATTTCAATTTCAAGCATGTGTGATTTCCTTTATGCAAGTGTGATTTCAATTTCTTTATATTTGGTTTTGTTTGATTAGAATTAAATTGATTTAATTTTTTTAAATTAGTTTAAATCGCATTAGATTAATCTAATCTAAAAGATAACCACCTAGTACATATAGTACAGGTATACCTCGTTAGTTTACGAAACCCTGGGTTGGCAAATTAAATGACAGGGATTTAACTTACAATTAAATCACCCAACATTTTGGCGCCATTACCAGGGAGTTATACATAGGTGTTTATTTTGAAAGTTTATACAGCTCATTATAGTTGCATTCATTTTTAGATGCATGGTTAAAATCATATTAAAATCATTTTGCATTTTAAATTTCAATGATTTTTCAAAAATTTGTACTAATTCGTGTGCATGACAGGAATTATCAACTAGTTGGAGTAATTCACGGAGAATTAAGAGTTTGAAGAATGTTCTTCCAAGAAATTTCTTGAATATTAGCAACAACTGGGATATCTGCTTCTCAGGAAGAGTATATTTTAACTGCATGCAAAAACTTGTCTATCTCTCCACCTCCACAAGCGGATCATCGTCTCTTTTTCCTCTTGTCAATCTATTGAAGATATTAAACAATCATGCAATAATTATGATGGGAAGCAACCAGTAGAATCTAAGATTGAGGAATGCATAATAACAGAGGATATTCAATGTGATCTAAACCAATAAAGGAATCAAGAATGTCATGACCTTATTGAAAAACGGTTCCAATCAAGGATTGTTTAATCTCTTCAATAGATTGACAGTAGAGTAGAGTAGGATAGAATCAATGAATAAAAACAAAGTCTAATGATGTTTTTTTTTAGTTTTTAAGTTATATTTCATTTTATTTGCAATTTTGTTTTTGGTTGTGTGGTAAGAGCCACCCATATCACTAATCAATTGTAGGGAGATGTAGAAAGAGAAGGAATATTTGAGAAGAAAGAGAATAAATAAGAGTTTTGAGAGCCACAATTTGAAGTTAGAATCAAATACTTTTTCTTTGTTTTTGAATAAAGAGTTTTAATATTGACAAGATTTTTCAGTGTAAATCACATCATAAATCATTTGTCGTCGCGTTTCGAACCAACAAGTGTGGTTCATCATTAGGACAAGTCCTGATGATGAACCACACTTGTTGGTTCGAAACGCGACAAACATATCATTTATGATGTGATTTATGCCGAAAAATATTCTCAATACTTGATATGGATCACAAAAGCCTAAATTCAACAGTTTTAATATTGTTGAGTATGTTATCTTCTCGCACTCTCTGCAATTTGGAAGATAAAAAAATACAATTGAAAAAAATTAGTTTTAAAATCTTGCAATAAAAATTGGATAAGCAATCCATATTCATAATCAAAAGTATAATAATAGGATTTTCGAAAGCTCAAACAACAAAAATAATACCTCCAATGGATCCAACACTATCAAAAACCCTCGTTTTGATTCTTTTTTCACTTAGACCTATCGTCAACACCATTGGAGGTCCTACCTATCTTCTTGCTAAGTTTCTTGGTCATACAGGGTCCTTCGTTAAAGACTCGACTTCCTTTATTGAGGAGCTCAAGGACATGTTGTGGCCAGCAACAACCCCCCTTTTTATTTAGTGTTATTACTAATACTAAATAAGTGGGGGCCCTTAGTCAAAAAATAAAAAAAACAATTAGTGCTTGTATTTCCTTTTTAATAAAACTTACAATCATAAACTTAGGAGAATACCCTTGAAAAATCTAAAAAAAGCATAAGTTTTATGATAAGGTAGGATAAAATCACTCCTTAAGAAATATCACATCGCAAAAAGGATAATCGATACCTCCTTACAAGCCGAATTCTAAGATTGCGAGATTGCAATGCGAGACTACATGTTAAAAACATATATCGCATCGCATGCCTCAAATATCACTTACGCTGAAAAACCTCAAACCATCGATATGCGATGGCGCATATCGCAAATCATATTTCGCAGAAAACACATTAACGGATGATTTTCATATGTTACACTCTAGCGATATTGCAATATTGCGATATTGCGACATTGCGATATTGCAATATTGCAATATTGCGACATTGCAATATTGCGATAGAGCAACAGAACAATATTGTGATACGGAGACACAACGATCTGCGATATTGCGAAGCAAATCGAAAAATTTCTTCGTCGCAGATCTTTCGAGCTCGTTGTTCGAGAAAGCTTTTTCCACAAACCGAGACCTGGTTATGCGCTTTAATGCTAATTAATGAGTTAGTTGCCAACTGTTAATAAAATATGGTTTTGTGCTTATTGAAGAACTATTTCACGTAAGGTGGTATATTTTATATGTCTTTGGCATTTAAATCTTTCCCGTCACCTTTTCCTTATCATTATTCTCATCTTACTTGTAAACTGCAGGAACGAAGAACATAGAACTATACAAAGCAGTTTTCAGGATATTATGGCAAAGAAAGGCAAAGCTCCAAGTTATGAAGACAAAGAAATGATGCCCTTGTATACAGACACCACCTGTAACAGAGACGCTGGTATTACTACTTGGGAAGGCATGTATGGTCTACTTGAGGAAGAGAATCCCAAAATAATGGAGGTTACATCTACTGCAGGCTCACATGGGTCTTCTGAGGCATCTATTACAGAGCTAGCTTGCTCGTTCTTGCATTGGATAGCGGTGAGGCCTAAGATTATCCCCTACACAGATATGGTTAAATGGGTACTGGACAATGCTGACATCAAAAACAGACAATTTAAGACTCAGGATCAAGAACTTACTGAATCATTATTTTCACGAAATTCAAGCTTTATATCCACTAACAAAAAGCGCGCAGGAGGCAAAAAATCACACCAGGGAAGCTCAGATCAAGAAACGGAGGCAGTTTCTGATACTAATTGCGCATCACTGGGAAAAACCTCTTGAAAAGGAAAGCCTCTAATTGCTCAGTCACCTGTAAGCCCAGAAATTTATAGGAAAAAACGCTAGAGGTAAAAAATTAAAACTTGAATCCTAAAACCAGTGGTATTTGTCAGAAATATCTTCAAAATGGTATGTATATATGCTCAACAATTGTAAACAGGTTGGAGACAGAAGGCTCAAGAAAAGGAAGAATCAATCAAAATATTAACTAAGTTGAATTGGGATTCTTACTGGGCATATTTGGTAAAACCACACAGTCAGTGCATGACTCTCAAATGCATCATCAATTCTATCGAGAAGATGGCGCCAGCTCTTGCTAATTCCGTTTTCGTAGGACAGTTAAAGTCTGAAGTCTGTCAGCTGACTCTTCTCAAGCAAATGCTGAATGCTTGTGATTTCAAGGAACAGATACACAAATAGTTAATTGTTAGTTTTAGTTTTAGATTCAATATTAGTATTAATTTTGCTTTATTTTTTCCTTAAAAAAGGACGGTCATTTAAACCATATCCTAAATTTTTGTAATAAGTTATTTTTAGATTTAGTTAGTAGTATTTAAACCCTTCTCATGCATTTAGAGAAGGGTCCTGAAATTTGTCAAAAACTTGTCCTCAGAACATGCACTTTTGCACCCTCCAAGGAGGTTTTGATGAATAAATGGAACATGATTTATTGATATCTACATTTAATATCTGCTACTGATGTTGCATTTCTATACTCTTAGTGGATGTTGGATTAAGAAGAGATAAATCATTGTTGTTTGAAGCTCATGAGTAGAACTAATTATAAATGGTACTTCTATCTCTTAACTATTTCTGCCTTTATGTTAAAGTGATATTTATGTTCATTTGTTTATATATTGATGCGTGAATGCCTAATTTATCATTTGGCACTTCTGTACGGTGATAGCTATTTATTTATGCTTAATGTATGAGTAGCTTATTATGCGATATGTTTTTCACAACTATTTCGTTTAACTTTTTATATGAAGTGGTTTATCTCTATTGAATTCTTTTCTCATAACAGTTGAATGATCTTTATTATCGATTATTATTTGAAATAATTTTAGATTGCATAACGGAAAGATTACATCCCGGGTTAGTGTAGAATTAGATACTTCTGTTTATTAGAATACAATTGCATGTCATTAAATGTGGAACAATAGACCAATTTGAGTCCCCCCAAATGCTGAACAATTCGAATCTTTCTAGAGTTAGAATAAAAGCATTTCACTTAGGAATATTTAGAAAGGAAATATCAATTCTCAACACACACACACACATAAATTGGGAAACTGGTCCCATATCCCCAGTCGAACCCACTATACCAAACGGAAAAGGAGCTGCTAACCAAGGTCCGGACCGGGTGGGTATCCCCCTTGCTGTAGACCCGATTTTCGGGGCTTCAACATATTTGGCGCTAGAAGGAGGGCCCCGAACTGTGAATGGAAAGTAAGTCTAAATCTAAATACCATTCTGAGAGTAAATCTCCCTCACCATCTCCTCCGACTTCTCCATCGCACTTAGAATCTTTAAATCTAGATCCAGAAGTCAAAAGAACAATAGCTGCTACTGCAAACCCTGACATTTCAGAACAATCTACTATTGAACCTCCTGAAGTCGAATCTTTGATTCATAAACTTCAACGATTTTCTATATCACCTCAAAGATCTGATAAATCTCAAGGCAACGCGACTTCACAATATAACCTTGCTCATCCTCTTACCAGATTGAAGAGCGAAAAGTTTGGTGTTTAGCCAACCGAGTTACCTCTACCTACAAGGAAGAGAGCAAGGAAATCACCTAAAGGGTCCGATAGTGAGAATCTTTCATCATTGTCATCCATCTCAATCTCTCCACCGCAAAGTCAACCATCCACTCCTCCACTTCAGATCATTGTCCATCAGTCCATTGGTACTTCCACATCTCCTTCTCAATCATCTGGAGTCGTAATATCCTCACCTTCCCAACTGCAGGGATCATCTTCTGCACTTTCCTCTGTTAGTAGTTCAACGATAGCCCAATCTCCATGGAATAACCCAGGGGCAATCTTAATTCTTGCGCCCTTGAGTCAAATACCAGCCCATCTTGAAAAATGGCTGCCTAAGTTTAATCCTGAAGCAGGCATGCTAGCGGAAGAACATATAAATAACTTTATGTTATCCATAAATCTCAATGGAGTTACCAACGAAGACGCCGTCGTCCAACTTTTTCCTTATACTCTGCAAGGAGCAGCTGGATCATGTTATTTCTCATTACCATCTGGATCTATCACTAGTTTGGATATCTTCCAAGAATAATTCCTCACTAAGTTCAGTGATGATAGGTCTACGGTGACACTGATCAATGACCTGTCTAACCTTAGGGCCGAGTCAAACGAACCTATCAAAGATTTTAATTCACGTTTCAATAAACTATTAAATAAAATTCCCACTGCTTCCAAGCCTAGCGAAGAAGTGCGAAGTGAATGGTACATCACTGCTTTACCATCAAACATAGCAATCTTCGTTGATAGGGCTAACAAAACAACTTTATCTAACAATATGAAGGAAGAAATAACAGTAGAGAAACATATCATAGCCCGAGAAAAGAAAAACACAATAGAAGAACGTAAATCCAAGAAGGTTACTTTCAAGGAAGATCCCAAGAAAAAACAATCGAAAGATCCATTCGATTTAGAAGCATTACAAAAAGTTTTGAAAACCATGTCTAACGAGATGGTCGACATTAAGAAACAAGTGGCAGAAACTTCTTCTAAAAAGCCGTACAAGTCTTATAGAAGAAACCCTTCGACCGATTCAAAGCCACCAAATGCTATCACAAGTTCTGAATCAGAAGAAGAAGAAGAGGAGATTGCTACTGAAGAACATACCGATGAAGAAGAAGTTGTAGAGGTACAAGGTATGTGGGATTTCATCCTCCCAGATGAAGAGGATCAAGAGGCATCCCCAGTTAGTACTCGAAGTAGAAATCAACTTGATCCTCCTCAATCTACTCCTAAGCCAAAGAGCGTAAGATCAATAACTAAGGATAAAGTCGCAGCCAAGAAAACAACACCTAAAGCAACTCAAACCAGCCTAGTCCAAACAGATTCATCAACGCCATCTAAAACGCTGATCATTTCGGATGAAATGGAGTATAATATCATAGAAGACATGAAAAAGACTAGGGCTAACATCACTTTTTATGAATTGAGCAAGTTAAAACACTAGCAAAAGATACTTTTGAAAGAATTACATGCTGTACCAGCTGCACCTTTGCCCACCGCTGTAATCTCTCAAGCTTCCCATGAAATGGGAAGACCTCCAACTAATGCGAGTAATAAAATTGATACAAACGATATCGCTTTAATTGGAGGAAGGTCGAGATCTCTTACTCCCCCATTTCTTCTTATGAAATTTTCAATAAAAATTTGCATAATTGCTTAGTGGATTCTAGAGCTTCATCGAATATTATACCAAAATCAATATGTGCGAAGTTGAACGTTCAACCGCAAAAATCTGATGTGCGCATAGTTCAGCTAGATCGATTGCAAGTTGAAGTGGTCGGCGAATTAAATCAAGTTACCATAAGGCTGTCATCTAACACAAAGGTATGTCAAGTTATCGACATTTTAGTTGTTGATATTTCGGAATTTTATGGCTTAATTCTTAGCAGAGATTGGTCAGAAAAACTTCATGGATACTTTGCAACTGAATGGTCGCACATGTGGCTCCCTTACAATGGTAAACCAAATCAAATAAAAGTTGAGCGAGAAAGACATCAGAAATACATAGTAATGGAACTTGAAGGAGAGAATGAACTAGTAGCATACAACAATAACATTATTGGCAACTATTCAGTAGATTCTTTTCTAGGAAATTTTAATGCTCATACTTCACCTTACTTAGAACATTCTGTTTTATCTCAAGTAGAAAATTTCTCTCAAACAGACAGTTCTAAATGTATTAATTTTATAGATAGTCCTGTAAATAAATCTTTATTTTGGAAGTTATTTTTTTACGGTTCTAAGTCTAATGAAGGAGCAGGAGCAGGATGCGTGTTAGTCAGTCCATAGGGAAATAAAACTATGCTAACTTGTAGACTCGAATTCGATTGCACCAATAATACCGCAGAATACAAGGCGTTAGTCCAAGGACTATACAAAGCAATTAGATTAGACATCAAATATATTCAAGTTTTCTGAGATTCTGAAATTGTAATTAGATAGGTGCGCAATACTATACATTGTTTATCAGGTCATTTAAAACATTATCAATCTTTAGTTCAAGATCTGACTGAACACTTTATAGCATTTAATATTTCATCAATTCCCAGACTCCAGAATGCTAGTGCAGACCTCTTAGCTAACGTAGCTTCTAAGCTCATCCCTTCAAAAGACTTTAGCCCTGATTGATTGAATTAATCTTTAGACCCTCAATTCCTGATAACATTACCAATTGGAGGATTTTCAATGATGATCTTGATATCGTGAGTTTCCTCACGTCTGAAGGATCTTACACCAATCAAATAATTGATGAGGACCTACATGACAGACAATTGCAACAAGATAGCACTAACAATGCTATACCAAAGTCAATAGTCAAGTTAGAAGACCTTTATGATTGTAAAGATCGATTCAAAAGATATACCAATTCAAAACTGCAAAGTTCAACTTTGAACTATGAATTGGTAAATCTAGGAACTGATACCAAACCACATAATATCAACCTAGGCCTCTGCCTAACTCCTGAAGAAAAAATAGCATATATTCATCTCTTAAAACAATACAAAAGTGTCTTTGCTTGGAACTACGATGAACTCAAAACTTATGACACTTCTATCATCCAGCATACTATCCCAATGATAAACGATGAAAACCCTGTCTAGCAAAAGTTGAGAAAGATCCATCCCAATCTAGAAAAACAGATAAAATCTGAACTCAATAAGTTATTGAAAGTCAAAATAATTTTTCCCGTTCGACATTCCAAATGGGTTTCCAATAAGGTTCTCGTTAGAAAGAAAAACGTAGACATTAGGATTTGCATTGACTTTCGGAATCTTAACAAAGCCTGCCAAAAAGATAATTTTCCTTTGCCTCCCATGGAGCAAATACTGCAGGCAGTCGCAAGATCAGAATTCATGTCATTCTTGGATGGATTCTCAGGCTACAACCAAGTGTTGGTCCATCCCGATGATCAATTAAAAATCACATTAAAAACTAAATGGGGCACTTATGCATATCAAAAGATGCCCTTTGGTCTGATCAACGCTGGTGCCACATTTCAGCGAGCCATGGACATCGTATTCAAGGGATTAGTTAACAAATCAGTGGTAATCTATTTGGATGATATAACTATATATTCCAAGAAACAAAGCAATCATCTTAGAGATTTAAAACAAAACTTCCAACGTTGTCAAAGGTATGGAATTTCACTTAACCCAAAAAAATCCTTTTTTGCATTAAGTGAAGGAAAACTTCTTGGATTCATAGTGTCAAAATCTGGAATTCATATTGATCTTGACAGAATCAAAGAGATTTCTAAAATACCCCTACCTCACAACAAGAAAGCTATGCAATCTTTCCTTGGCCAGATTAATTTTGTAAAGAGATTTGTTCCATATTTTTCAAGAATTGTGTCTCCTTTACAAGAAATGATTAAAAAGAACTCAAACTTTAAATGGGGCCAAGATGAATATGAGGCATTCAATCTGATCAAACAAGAAATTGTTAATGCTCCATCTTTAGCAACTCCAAATTTTTCCGATCCTTTTATTTTATATACATTTGCCACTGATAGATCATATGCTGCGATACTCACTCAAGCAAGTCAAGACAAGGCAAAAGCTCCAATTGTTTTTTTCAGTTCAAATTTACAGGGGGCTGAGTTAAATTATTTAGATGTGGAGAAACAAGCTTACGCTGTTTTCAAATCAATTAAATATTTTAGAACCTTTCTACTAAAAACCCATACAAAAATCATAGTACTGTTTCCAGCGGTAAGAAACCTCTTAGTACATAAAGATGTGGGTGAGAAAAGAGCTAATTGGGTTACTGCCTTATAGGAATATGACGTAGAAATAAAACCAACAAGTATTGTAAAATGTCAAGGCTTTTGCAAAACACTGGCTGGAGCATCGCTTATTTCCGAAACACCATCTACAGAGATACAAATGTACGAGGTAAGCCTAAACGATGTTAATTCATTATGCGTTGATATCATATTTTATCTAAAGAATGGATACGCTCCTTCAAACCTCGATCATACTAAGAAAAGAGCTCTAAGGTTGAAAGCCAAACAATATTAGCTCATGAACGATGTTCTTTTTAGAATAAATTATGATTCTGTTCTCCTTAGATGTCTTGAGAAATCTGAAGCTGAAAAAGTCTTGTAGGAACTCCACGATGGGCCAACAGGCGGACACTATGCTGGAGACGCTACTGCACATAAAATCCTACGCGCAGGCTATTACTGGCCCACATTATTCAAAGACTTGGATAACTACGTAAGGAAATGTCAAATTTGTCAAAACGCTGCTGGGAGACAAAAGAAACCATCCTTGCCGCTGCAACCAGCCAACATTGAGCAGCCTTTCGATCAATGGGGATTGGACATAATAGGTGAGATCGTTCCTCACTCCTCTAAATAGCATAGATATATCCTTACAACAACATATTACTTTACTAAATGGGTAAAAGCATTTCCTCTCAAGACGGTTAATGCTGAACACATCATCGAATTCATAGATCAGTTCATAATCACTAGGTTTGGGTTGCCTTCTGCTTTAATGTTTGATAATGCATCATATTGTTTTGGTAATGCGATGACTGAATTTGCACTCAAAAGGGGTTTCAAGCTTAAATACTCTACCAATTATTACCCACAGGGGAATGGGTTAGCTGAATCTACAAATAAAAACTTAGTCAGAATCATTAAGTGAACCATTGATCAAAATCACAAAAATTAGCACAAGTCTTTAATATACGCTTTATGGGCAGATCGAATAATGCAGAAAGCCTCCATTGGCACTTCTCCCTTTAATTTAGTTTATGGGAAAGAAGTGGTTCTTCCAACTCATTTGGCAATTCTCTCTTTTGCCTTAGTTCAATATATTGATGAAGCACCAATTTCTTCCTTACAACTAAGGCAACTGGAAATAATTAACTTAGAAGAACAACGAGAACATGCCAAAATAACTCATGCTCATCACCAAGCATTAGTAAAAACCTCTTTTGATTCAAACATGATATCCAGAAAAGGCTTTCAGATAGGAGATCTAGTTTTAAAATGGGACAAGGCTCATGAGGAAAAAGGGAAACATACGAAATTGCAACGAATGTGGCTTGGCGCTTTCCAAATCACAAAAGTCATAGGTTTGTCCAATTTTATGTTACAGGATTTAACAGGAAAAAAAGATTCTTTACCTGTTAATGAACAGATCCTCAAAAAATATTTTCCATAGGAGATCATTCTTCTATTTTGTAGATTAGTTTTTATTTCCATAATAAAACCAGTTGTAAATGGTTGCATTTGGGATTTACGAAAAAGACACAAATTCTCTTTTAGATTTTGTTTTTTCACTTGTATAAATAGAATTCTTTTAGAAAATTGATTGTTATTATTGAAAGATACAGTTAAAGGCTCTAGGCATAAAAAAGATACTAGTTTCAACTTTGTAAATTTTGATGAAAAACGACCTTTAGTGGAAATTGTTTTGTATCAGCCCAATGAAAGGTATGAATAACAAAACGAAGATTCTCTATAGAAAAGCTCTTTCCAAAAACTCCATCATTGTCGTCCAGAGCTATCTTAAGGAAACAATGACTTCCTCCCCACCTAGGGAACTACAACGTTCGGAGGACAATCCAATGTACACTTTAACTTAAAGAGTAAGAGGTCTCATCACGAGCCGGCTTATCATGATCATAGATATTATAGCTTGCTGACTTTGCCAATACTGCATACCACAACAGGGCAATGACTCAAGATTGTTGCAATCAAAAGGCAAGGGGTCTCATCACAGCCAGCTTGTTCAGCAAAGTTATAAATCAAGTGAATGACACTGTCATAAATTGGCTATCAAACCAAGACATTGTTCTTTAAGGGTAAAAAGAAAATGAAAGAAATAAGTGTGGATATGGATTTCTTTTTGAAAATTGTATATCTCTCTAAGTAGGATACAAGATCATTGCTGGGTAACAGGTAACCCTGTCGAGGCTATAAACGCCTGCTGGCAACAGAGGCTCTACCTACGACAAATGAGCATATTTAAAACTGATTGACAGAGAAGGCTTTGTTTTTATCTTTATAAACCAAGTAGTGATTGATGTAGATACAAGGACTGGCTTAAGGGAGTAAATAATAAAAGTTAAAAATAGAAGAAACAAAATATCATTGATAGGTAAAAGCATAATATACTGTCTTTCTATGATAAAGTTTAATTTTCTGGAAAATTTTCTGTTTTGGAAGTTTAGAAAATTCAAAAGAAAAATAGAGATAACTGGTTCTTCCAAGTGAATCGCCAATTGTTGTGGCTAGCAACAACCCCCCTTCTTATTTAGTGTTATTACTAATACTAAATAAGTGGGGGCCCTTAGTCAAAAAATTTAAAAAATCAATTAGTGCTTGTATTTCCTTAATAAAACTTACCATCATAAACTTAGGAGAATACCCTTGAAAAATCTTAAAAAAACTTAAGTTTTATGATAAGGTAGGATAAAATCACTCCTTAAGAAATATCGCATCGCAAAAAGGATAATGGATACCTCCTTACAAGCCGAATTCTAAGATTACGAGATCGCAATGCAAGACTACATATTAAAAACATATATCGCATCGCATGCCTCAAATATCACTTACACTGAAAAACCTCAAATTGCCGATATGTGATGGCGCATATCGCAAATCGCATTTCGCAGAAAACACATTAACAGATGATTGTCATATGCTACACTCCAACGATATTGCGATATTGCGATAGAGCAATAGAACGATATTGTGATACGACGACATAGTGATTTGCAATATTGCAAAGCAAATCGCAAAATCGTTTCATCGCAGATGCTTGTTGTTCTAGAAAGCTTTTTCCACAAACCGAGACCCAGTTATGCGCTTTAATGCTAATTAATGAGTTAGTTGCCAACTGTTAATAAAATATGGTGTTGTGCTTATCGAAGAACTATTTCACATAAGGTGGTATATTTTATATGTCTTCGGCATTTAAAGCTTTCCCATCACCTTTTCCTTATCATTATTCTCACCTCACTTGTAAACTATAGGAACAAAGAATAAAGAACTATATAAAGTAGTTTTAAGGATATTATGGGAAAGAAAGGAAAAGCTTCGAGTTCTGAAGACAAAGAAATGACGCACTTGTATACAGACACCGCCTGTAATAGAGACGCTAGTATTACTACTTGGGAAGGCATGTATGGTCTACTTGAGGAAGAGAATCCAAAAATAATGGAGGTTACAGCTACTGCAGGCTCACATGGGTCTTCTTAGGCATCTATTACAGAGCTAGCTTGCTCGTTCTTGCACCAGATAGTGTTGAGGCCCAAGATTCTCCCCTACACGGATATGGTTAAATGGGTATTGGACAACGCTGACATCAAAAATAGAAAATTTAAGACTCAGGGTCAAGAACTTACTGAATCATTATTTTCACGAAATTCAAGCTTTATATCCGCTAACAAAAAGCACGCAGGAGGCAAAAAATCGCACCAGGGAAGCCCAGATCAAGAAACAGAGGCAGTTTCCGATGCTAATCGTGCATCACTGGGCAAAACCTCTTGAAAAGGAAAGCCTCTAATTGCTCAGTCACTTGTAAGCCCAGAAATTTATAGGAAAAAATGCTAGAGGTAAAAAAGTAAAACTTGAATCTAAAACTAGTGGTATTTGTCAGAAATATCTTCAAAATGGTATGTATATATGCTCAACAATTGCAAATAGGCTGGAGACAGAAGGCTCAAGAAAAGGAAGAAACAATCAAAATATTAACTAAGTTGAATTGGGATTCTTACTGGGCATATTTGGTAAAACCACACAGTCAGTGCATGACTCTCAAATGCATCATCAATTCTATCGAGAAGATGGCGCCAGCTCTTGCTAATTCCATTTTCGCAGGACAGTTAAAGTCTGAAGTCTGTCAGCTGACTCTTCTCAAGCAAATGCTGAATGCTTGTGATTTCAAGGAACAGATACACAAATAGTTAATTGTTAGTTTTAGTTTTAGATTCAATATTAGTATTAATTTTGCTTTATTTTTTCCTGAAAAAAGGACGGTCATTTAAACTGCATCCTACATTTTTGTAATAAGTTATTTTTAGATTTAGTTAGTAGCATTTAAACCCTTCTCATGCATTTAGAGAAGGGTCCTGAAATTTGTCAAAAACTTGTCCTCAGAACATGCACGTTTGCACCCTCCGAGGAGGTTTTGATGAATGATTGGAATAGGATTTATTGATATCTTCATTTAATATCTGCTACTAATGTTGCATTTCTGTACTCTTAGTGGATGCTGAATTAAGAAGAGATAAATCATTATCGCTTGAAGCTCATGAGTAGAACTAGTTATAAATGGTACTTCTATCTCTTAACTATTTCTGCCTTTGTGTTAAAGTGATATTTATGTTCAGTTGTTTATATATTGATGTGTGAATGCCTGAGTTATCATTTGGCACTTTTGTGCGGTGATAGCTATTTATTTATGCTTAATGTATGAGTAGCTTATTATGCGATATGTTTTTCACAACTATTTCGTCTAAATTTTTATACAAAGTGGTTTATCTCTATTGAATTCTTTTCTCATAACAGTTGAATGATCTTTATTTCTGATTGTTATTTGAAATCATTTTAGATCGCATAACGGAATGATTACATCCCAGTTAGTGTAGAATTAGATACTTCTTTTTATTAGAATATAGTTGCATGTCATTAGATTAGAGTTAGAATAAAATCATTTCACTTATGAATTTTTAGAAAGGAAATATTAATTCTCAACACACAAACACACATAAATTGGGAAACTGGTCCCATATCCCCAGTCGGACCCACTCTACCAAACGGAAAAGGAGCTGCTAACCAAGGTCCAGACTGGGTGGGTATCCCCCTTGTTGTAGACTCGATTTTCGAGGCTTCAACAGGACATTAAGCTGGACTCCGGAGACATTATAGTCAGTTTTGATTTTGTTTCCCTCTACACTTGCATCCCTATAAATGAGGCAATGGATGTGATCAACTGTCTAACCGATCCTAATACCACTTGGTTAGTTGAGATCTGCCTCACCTCAACTTTTTTCAGTTTTGAAGGTGAGTTCTTTGAGCAAACTTGTGGGGTTTCCATGGGCTCACCCCTATCCCTTGTGGTTGCTAATATTTTTATGGAAGATTTTGAACATAAGGCTCTGAACTCAGCCCGTATCCTGCCCAAGCTTTGGAAAAGGTATGTAGATGACACTAATGTCATCTGGTCTCACGGCCAAGAGGAGTTAGATCTCTTCTTCGATCATCTCAATAGTCAATCCTCAGCCATTAAATTCACTAAGGAGCAAGAAATCGATGGTTGCCTCCCTTTCCTTGATATTCTTATCTCTAAGAATAAGGATGGTTCCCTCTCCCACCAAGTGTTTCGTAAGAAAACTCATACGGAGGAGTATCTTCATGCTAGTTCCCACCATTTCCCGGCCTAGAAGTTGGGGGTTCTCAACACCCTTGCAACTCGTGCCTTAAGGATATCTGATGAAAAGAGCTTTGAGGAGGAGAAATCCCATCTCCTTAATGTCTTTGTTGAGAACGGTTATAGCAGACACTTGGGACAAAAGGCTTTCCTCAAAGTAGCTAAGAATTCATTAACCAGAAGAGGGCCTAAAGAGCAGATTCATGGTGTCCATCTTTTGTTTGTTTAAGGGACCACGGATAGGATTGTGAGGATTCTTAAGAAGTATAATGTCCCCGCAACTTTTAGACCTCTTAACACCATTCGTAAGTCCCTCAAATCTGTGAAGGATCCTATTGACCCCAAGGACATGAAAGGGGTTTATATTATTCCTTGTTCATGTGGGACCCCCTATATTGGTGAGATTGGTCACTCCATTAATCAAAAGATTAGTGAGCACGTAGCTGAACTCAAGCATATGAGAACTAAGTCTTCCGCTTTAGCAGAGCATGTGGAGAAAACCAATCATCATGTCTGCATCGAGGAAGCTAGTGTGATTGCTAGAGTGTCGCAATTCCATCACCGGAAATTTAGGGAAGCCCTTGAGATTGAAAAAAGGCCGAACAATCTCAATAGAGAAGATGGCTGGAAGATTAGTAGTTGTTGGGTCCCAACCCTCTCCTCCTAGTCGTTTTTTGTCTTCCCCTCCTTTCAATTTTAGATTAATTAATTTTTAATATGGTAATTTTATTTATTTTTTTTCTAAATATTTTAGTATGTTGAAAGCTCTTTGACTATTAATTTAAACTTAATTTATTTATAATTAATTTACAAAAATATTTTTAAAAGTAATTATAGAAAATTAATTGAAAATTAATCTATTTTTTAATTAATAATTTAAGCTAATTAATAAATAAAAATATAATTAATTTTTAATATTTTGATTATTTATTTATCTATTTTTATTTTTTATTTATTAATTAATTAATTATTAATTTTAATTTTAATTTTATTTAATTTTAATTTTTTCATTTTTTTGTTATTTTTAACTCTTTGTCTATTAATTTAAACTTTAGTTATTTTATAATTAAATCTAATTAATTTAAAACTAATATAGTATTTTTTACCCTTAAATATACCATGAATTAATTTTAATATTGTAATATTTTCTTTACAATTGAATTCTCTAGTTTTTTAAATCCGAAACAACTCTTTGCCAATGAATATAAAAATTTAATTTATTCTATTATATATTTATAATATATGTTCCTTCGTCTTATATTAAGAAATATAATTAACTATTACTCTATTTACAACTTTTTATCGCTGGCTTATATTTTTTATCTATTCAATTTTAAATTAATTTATTTTATAATTATTCTAACAATTTAAATTAATTATATATTATATTTTTAATTTTTATTATAATATATTAATTTACTTATTCTATTGTATATTTCTAACATGGTCCACTTACATTTTAATTTAAAGGAAAATTTAATTTATACCCCTTATCATTGTCAAACTAGTCGTTATCCGGTCAAATCTAGCCGTTACCTTATCTAGAAAATTGGGTCGTTGGATATTCTGCCCTATATATCTAAGGTGCAAAGCGAGATTTGGTCATTCAACTTGTCTTGATGATGAACCACACTCGTGGGTTCAAAACGCGTCGACAAAAATTTCTCTATGTGATTTTTGCCGAAGAATCTTCAAAAATTTGATATGGATCATAGAAGTCTCAATTCAATAATTGAGAAATATATCACTGTTTTAAGTTTTTTCCCAATTCTGCTGTTAATAATCTTACAATTCGACCCAAACTTAGCTTGTGGGCCCAGAAAATGGGAATGGCATGTGAATCTGGCCTTCCAAACCGATGGTTGAAATTGTAGGATAGTTAAAACCAACCCACAAGTCTTTTGTGCCCATGGCCATATTACGTTGCACAGGACAAGGGGCTAGGGTTTAGCTTTGACCCCTTTCTCCAAATGCACGCCATTAGAACTTAAATAAAACTTCAGAATGGTTTATTAACAAGTAATATGGTGGCTGAATGGTAAAATTACTTTGTTGGTTGGTTGGAGGTCATGGTTTTAATTTCCTTGGAGGGAAGTTTTGGCCTTTAACAAATTTTAGTTTGCCACGAGGATGCCACGTGGCAACCAATGGTTGGTCCACGTGGCACTTCCTTGTTGGCCCATTGCAGCAAAACCATTTACCAATTAGAAAAAACCACGTGTCAACCAATAAATAATGCCAAGTGTCAAATTCCCATTGGCCAATGAAGGTCCAATAAAAACTTGCCAAGTTTCATGACCTAGTCAACGTACACATTGCTCCCTAGGCATTCCTGCAACTCAAAATTTCATTTTTTTTAGCTGTTTCAGAAAACGACCAGAACACGATTCTGGGAGCATCCGAAGTCAGATTTCAGTGAAACGAAGTGAGTTGGATTCAGGACAACGAGATATACACTTTGGAATTGGTTTCAATCTAATCTAAGAATTTTAAATTTTGAGCATTTTCTTGATCCACAAGATCATGGACAAGGGTGGAGCACTAAAGAAAGAGGACAAACGCAGTTACAGACTTATAATTTCATAAAAACTTGCAAATATTTAAAAATATAATTGCAATAATTGAAAAAACACCATCCGAGTCTAATTGCAAGTTGTAAAATGGCAAGGCAGTGCAATGATTTGTATTTTTGGTAGCTGCAGAATTGGCACAATTCAGTAGCTTGTGAAAATTTTGTTTGTGGTCTATTGATGAAGCATTAAGTGTGTGGAGAAGAGGCCTCAAGCTAAAAATTGGTTAGGAACACAATGAAGAATTCACCAACAAAACAATAATAGGTGATCCATGGTACTGATCAGGTAAAAGTGCATTTAATTTTTCATTCTTGAATTTGTTTTATTAGTATTATTTCTGAGTTTTTTTGTGTGTATATATCAAATGAAGAGGGACTAATCACCTCTCTTTTGATAGTCTTACATTTTATTGCAGAAAAATTGCTAAGTTTTTGCAGGTTCCAGGATGATTAAGGAAGATGAAACTATATGCACAAGTACCTTTTTAAAGACCAAGTTTCTTTCAGAAGAGCATGATCATTCAATGTAAAATCAGATCCACTACACCATTGCTACTAAACACATATAAAATTTACCATTGCTACACATTTTAAGCCTACAACTGATCCATAATTGTCCATCTCCCTACTACAAAAAACTCATTTCCCTTTGCAATCTTGATATTTTCCTCCCCAATTTTCACTCACCCTTAACCCAAAAATAAATCCATTCAACTCCCTTACAAATTTGAATCATCCCATTTTCCATTTCCTTCCCGTTAAATAAACCTTGCTTCAATGCAAATTTTTCATCTATAGTTATTCAAATTATTATTTCATACTCGCGTTAGATGATGGAGGATTCACTAAGGCCTTCCTTCTAACAATTTTGACCCATCGACTTCGACACATCATCTGGGATAAAAATTAGAGATCTTTCAAGTACCTTGAGTCTTGCATTCCTTAATGAAAAGTTCTCTTGCCAATAAATAGTGGAAATACATCAATGTCCCCTGTTTGTTGGATATTCTAGGTGACTCGACTATGACGCATCTATTCGTACCTAGTAAGATGTACTTAGGCATCTTGGCTCTCATTAACATCAATGATGAGTAGTCTTGTGTTGGTTAATGACATTAATTAATGGCCAATAATCCAACAATTTCTTTCTATGTTTGACATCAACACATCCATTCACATAGATAATAATTATGCCACTGAGTGGGAACGAGTGAAGACTACATGATTTCAGCATTTTGTAGCAGGACTCAATTCAACAGCCATAGCAATAAAGATTCCAATCTCATCCTAAATTCATACAACCAAGGGAAAAATGAAGCAGATCATATTCTTTTACTTCATATTCCATGATCTAGTAGCAACATCCACACTCTTCGATATACAAATCTTGTCCACTTTTCAAGTAGGTGAAGGTATGTAATTTTATAATTTTTAATCATGTAATTCCTTAAATGCTAAAAATGTGATTTTTGAAAATCCCTCACTACATTCATATTTCCTTTCTCATTTGCAAGAAAACTGAAAACATATCTAGTTTGGGGGAATGGATATCAATTCATATTCATATTTCATGCCACATGTCACATTTAATTTCATCCTAACCAACATATTTTTCCCAAATCAATTATTATTGCATTTTGATTCAAAAAAAAAAGTTTATATGTTTTGCAATGATCAATTGATGATCACATTAAATGGTTGACAATCACTATGTGAATTAAAAAGGAATTCTCAATGTTTTCAAGTATTTTGATGCAACAAAAATAATAAAAGCATTGTTACACAAGAACCAATACTCAAAAACTTTTGGTTGTCACACAAGAACCAACCATAGAAATATATGTTGCAATCAAATGTATTTCAAAGTACACTTTGCAAAAAGAATAAAATTGTCAAATGATATGATTATGCAAAGTTAAAAGAGAATCAATACAAAGCCAAAGCTCATAAAGAAGCAAAACATTTCAAGAAGATAAAATTATGATTAAGTGAATCAATGCAATAGTTGCATGAGGACATGCAACATCTTTAGTTGGGGGGTATGTTGGGTCTCCTAAATGTCATCCACTTTCACCTTCATTTTCATCATTTTACCCTCATTCCGTAACTCTATAGCCCCATAACCTTACATTAAGTAACTGTTTTCATCATGACATGGGTTTATCATTATTATTTTCCAAATCATTGATTTTAAATATTATAAGTGAATTTGTGATTAAATGGTATGAAATTAACACATTTTCATATATATATATATATATATATATATATAGATATATTTATATATATATATATACATATACATAATCATATACATATACATATACAAATATATATATATATACTAACAATACATATACATATACATATATATATATTAATTAACACATTTTATATCTATATCTATATATATATTATATATATTAAATTAACACATTTTCATATCTATATCTATATATATATATATATATATCTATATTCTATATATATATAGATACATATATAGATATTATATATATATAGATATATATACATATATATTATATACATACATATATATATATTATATATATATATATATATATATTATATATTATATATATATACTATACTATACATATATTACTATACATATACATACATACACATACACATACACATACACATACAACATATATATATATTTATATATTATATAATATATTATATATATATAATATATATATATATAATATATAATTGTTATGAGTTTTGTGATATTGGAGGCCTACTTGGAGATTCTAGAAGGGTCCTACTTCGCCATCCAACCACAAATTCAAATTTCAAATTCCAACTCATGAGGATTTGTGGAATAATTGTAGAAGATATGGATCATTAACTATGCACATTCAAAGGAGAAGAATCATGGATGAGAGGATTTGTATCTTACATTTTTAGATAATTGGCTGTAACCACAAGATATAAATGTGGATTTAGGAGAGATCTAGTGATCTATATTTATTGTATAATTATCCTTATTTTTTGCATAAATAAGAGTGCACCCTTCATACAAAGGGTTGTCAATTGTTAGTTATCAGTTTTCAATTGTAACTAGTTAGTGTTGTTGTTAGTGATAACTGCTAGTTGGAGGTTCCAAGTTCCATCCATGTGGTTTATAAAGTGAGGAGAGAGAATTCTTGTAATATCTTGTAACTTCATCTTTATGAAAAACATACTATCACTTTGATATCCAAGATGTGATAGTTTGTTTAGTGTGTTTGATGAGGAATGGAGGCCCCCCATCAACCACAGTTTGCACGTCTTTGTACATATTGGTAACATAGTGTAGTTGTTTTATTTCATTTCTTTTCATGCAAATGTGCTTTTACTTTCAGCAAGTGTGATTTCATTTCAGTAAGCATGATTTACTTTCCAGCAGGTGTGATTTCAATTTTGCAAGTGTGGTGTGATTTCAATTCTACAAGTGTGATTTCAATTTCAAGCATGTGTGATTTCCTTTATGCAAGTGTGATTTCAATTTCTTTATATTTGGTTTGGTTTGATTCGAATTAGATTGATTTAATTTGTTTTGTAATTAGTTTTAATTGCATTAGATTAATCTAATTTGAAAGATAACCACCTATTACATAAAGTACAAGTATACCTCACCAGTTTACGAAACCCTGGGTTGAAAAATTAAATGATAGGGATTCAACTTACAATTAAATCACCCAACATCAACTTTTCTTGGTTATGGAGCTCTTAAACATGTAAAACATGAAATTCTTGTTCCATGTGATTCTTCATTTTCTTCACATTATTCGTTAAAACAAACAACTCCATGCACACAAGTTGAGGTTGGAGAACTTGTAAGTCGATTTGTCAACCTATCATCATCTTCTCCTACCCCACATATTCAAGATTTGAACGCAAGTTTTGATTTTGAATCTGACCTAATCAGTGATGTTGTCTCCTCCCATTATCCATTGATCATCTCCTTTGATCCTCCTAATCTTGAGCTGTCACATCAACCTCTCATAATGGTTTCTTCTGAGTATAGATCTGAAAAATTTTGCTGCAAAAACAATTTTACTCTCTGTAATCCTTACTGTCAGAATTACATACTTTTTAGAATACTTCATGCATATCACAACATCATTACAACCACAGATCTATCATTGTTAGACATTTTTAATAAGTACATCAAACAAGCATATATGTCACCATACTTCATATCTTTCATATACGAGTCTTTTCCTTTCTCCTTGGTTCACCCTTGTTTCAGATTAAATCATTCATAAACAATCCATCACTTGCACACCTAACACTTTGATCTCCATCTCTTTATATAACATTTTTCTTAGGAAATATATTAGGAAAATCCCTTAGTAAAGCTGTTACTATTATTTGACGGGATCAAATAACCATTACTCATTAATATGGGCCAATACCATGGTAAATACCCTTGGTATCTAGATTACCATGGTGCAGATTATGTATGTGACTTTCTCTCAGAGGATCTACATATGTACATAACCCTTATGCATAGGATCTGTGTATACTTTCCCAAACTTCATATTTAACATTCATCTATCCTTGAACTGATATTCCTTTGTCCATATCACCTATCACATCTATACCAGCTTGCATAATCATCATGTTACCATAATGTTAACACCTTTATCAAGTATGTTTCCATCAAGGACAACATCTTAGCCATAATGCCAATAATATCCCCCTTTGGACTTGATGGCAACCAATTTGGTGTTTGGTCACCATCTGACCATCTAAAAACACTTGAAAACACACCTGTAACTACCAAGTCTTCTCACCAAGATTCTCCCCTGCTTTGACATTAAAGGCAAAGGGCTAACCAATGTTGAATGAAGACTTCTTTCTCCCTTTGTAAAGAAGATCACTGTAGGGTTGATATGATGACAGTTACGTACTAACCATGCCCCCCTTGAGAATATTCTAAAATTTTTAAAGATATACAATAAAGGTACAAGACTTTATGACTTAACCAAGTATGAGCTTTCCTAGCACCAATGAATCATGATTAAATCAATCACCCAACACATTAGGGTTACATATTTGACTCACCATTACATCAATTGCCCAAAATAATGGGATTAAATACATAAATTACTTGACCCCAATCACCCATAGATGAATAAATTTTACAATGTTTTACAACATGAGTCTTTACATGACCTTTATATCAAAAGAAAGTTATGACATTTATAACCAAAACTAGAGTCCTTAATAGTGAGATAGCAAGATGATGATAGCTATCAAAAATCATCATACACCATATAGGGAACTTGCATCATGAACATCTGATCAAAACAACATAGATAACAGCATGAACATCCTCATCATCAGTATGTAAGATACGAAAATGTAACTTCAATATCATCAACATTTAACCAAACATGAAATGCATCCAAGCATCACCAAGTAACTATAATAGAAGCATAAGATAATGCAGTAAATTCATGTCAGCAACTCATCCTCTTGACCTCATATAATCAAGGTCAACATGCTCTTTCCATTTGTAGGAAGAGCCAAAATCCATGAATATAAAAGACATATTAATCTCTTGAAACACAACAAAATATCTTTTCATGCATCAACAACATATGTGAGAACCAAGAATATCACATAAAACTATGCAACAACATCATAAAAACTTTCACAATAGCTCAAGCAACATATAGGCCTCATCCATAACTTCACCATATGCAACCTATGCATAATTGAAGACATAATGAAAACAATATATAAGCAGTGTGTGTATCATAAACTCATCATCATCAACCAATGTCAATAATGGCCATAACATGCACATCCTCTTCATCAACTTCACTAAGTGCAACTTAAGCAACATATATGTCTTTACCAATAACAACTATACATCACCAATGATATATACTTATCATGATCATCATCATGTAGTAAGGAATTCTCAAGAAATGATAATGCCAACAATGCACTATTAGAATCATAGAAAATGCTTCCCCTGAAGCTGTGCCAACTATTCACTATCAAATTTGATTATATCCACTTCATCAATCAAAAATTTCATCAAATAACCAAAGCAACAATGGAAATTTGCAAAAACTCATGAACCATCATAAACCAACATCATTTATAAGTAATATATAAGCATCATCAACAAACTATAACCAATCAATGTTAGAACTAGAAACCCAAATAATAACCGATTGAAGCATATCAGAAACTCCCCCTAAGTTTGTCACACTATTTATTCATCTCAAAGAAACATACATGACTATCTAGATCAAAACTTGCATATACACACAATTGTCCTTCATAATATCCACATATAGAAAGTAAAATGCTGAACTTTTCATGACAACAAATCCCCCTAAACATATCATATATGTTCTTGTTCACTATTACTTCATGAACACAATGTTAGTAGTATAAGCATCACCAAATGAATATCAAACCAAACTAGAGAACTATCACCAAGATACTCATGCATATATCCCCGTAAGACCATATACTATTGATCCTATGGACCTGATCATCACCTAATCTTCATGAGGTCATGTATCTCACATTACTTCTGTAGTCACTGTTAGAAACATGATTTTAAGAGAAATGGACTATAGTAGGGTCAATCTTCCCTACGTCTCTTACTGGTGTTCCTTCTTCTTCCAAATATGTTTGTAGTTTCTAATCATGGTCTAGAACATATCCCATATTCTGTTTCCATTCCAAGTAATTGACTTGTGATCAATGTCCTTATGCCAAAATGAGTTACAAGATACACAATATGCATGGAACGAAAATTTATGCCTAAGGACTGATCTTGACTTTGACCTAGAAGATTCTCTTTCAGATGAGTGACTTAATTCAGTTTTATTTTGCAATGCTTCATGATGTCTATTCTTATTATTGCACTGAGGATTTGTAGCTATGTAACCAATGGTTGTATTGATTAGAGGGTATATTTTTTATTGATAATCCTCTGTAGTGATTCAGATGCCTTCACCCATTTGTTGATTTTCTCATATTCTTCCCTTAGAGTCATAACTTCAGATTCTATTTTTTGACAATGCACTTCCTTTTATTGAAGTTGTTTTACTAAGACTTATGTTATTCTATTGGATGCTTCCAACTCCATTTTTAACATGTTTATTTCCTTAATCATACTACTTTCATTTGTTTCCATATCTTTTTTGGCATTCCCGAGTTGATAATTTTCTTTTAATTCTTTCATTAAGTCATCTACTTCACAAATATTTGATTTATTTGAATGATCTTCAAGAGCCATAAGTACTTGATAACAATTGTTAGCATATGAATCGAAAATTTCTTGATCATCAGATGTGATTTGATTATCTTCAGTATAATAAAAACTTTTCTTGCTATCAAAACTTCGTCTAACATTCCTCTTTGGAACATTCTTCCCTTTTTCATGATTGTCTTTATAAGTACATTTGGATGCATAGAGACCTACTCTTCCACAAGAAAAACATTTTAAGGGAATCTTACCTTTGAATTTCCCAGTTCCCACTTGTAACTTTCTCACAAAAATTGTTTCTTTTTCATTTGAAATGTAGCTTGTATATTTAAGATTTTCTTTTTCCTTCCCTTTATGAGTGGATTTTAAGGCTACTTTTTCATATTAGATGGACCCCCTTTTCTCATATCAAAGGCTATTAGGATCCCATGGAGTTGTTCAATAGTGAGAATCTTCAAATCTTGCATTTGTTCAATGGTGGAGACTTTGGAATCAAACTTTGGAGTTAGTGATCTCAAACCACTTTCAACAATAGTAGGATCCTTTATTCCATCACCAAGGTTTTTCATTGAGTTCACAATCTTGTCTACTCTAAGGAAGAATTCTGCAATGCTTTCTTCATCATGCATTTTAAGGGTCTCATACTAAATTCTAAATGTTTTAAGTTTAACGCTTTTAACCTCGGTGTCACCTTCATAACTTCGGATAAGCTTATCCCACATTTCCTTTGCGATGTTCAGCTGCATAACCTTCACAAATTCTGATTCTGCCAAGCTTCCAAAGAGATCATTGACTGCCTTTACAATGGAATCATATTATTTCTTCCCTTCATCATTTGTGGGAATGTAGGATGGATATTGATAGCCTCCTTCAAAGATTTCCCAAACATCAGCTCCAAGTGAATGAAAATATGCTCTCATTCTAACTTTCCAAAAAAACAAGTTACTTCAATTAAACAAGGGTGGTTGGATAGAACATACCCCCTCTTTATTTCCCATCTTGATGGATCTCACCTTAAGCGATCAATCTTCTTGTGAGGGACCTGCTTAGATTCCAAGTGTTGGGAAAAGTATGGGGGGAGGGGTGAATCAATATTTTTAAACACAATTTAAACTTTTCATTTCATATTATGATTTCCATATGCTACTTTCCTTCATGCAACCAACGTATGTACACAACTTTAGTAAATGAAAGCAATGTATACCTAGTTAACTAAATTTTCATATATTTCATCATTTTTTAATCTATAACCAGTGCATCATAGCTTCATTATTCATTAATTAAGTAATAACCATGAGTAGTACGAAGAAAATAGATCATCAACACTCAAGAAATATATCAACACATATGAGCACCAAGATTTTAGGTGGAAACCCAATGTGGGAGAAAACCACCATCGCTATTGTCTCTGTCTTCTTCTTTTATTATAATGGAAAACATATTACAATCTTGTACTGGCACAAACTCATATAAGTAGGCATGCATCCACTTGTAGAAGGCTACAACCTTCTCACATTCTCCAACATCCACTGTAAGGGAGCTCCAACCCCTTGATCTCGTTTACCGGCTCCTACCGGAATGGAGCTCCTACCCTCTACACTAATTCACCAATTACTACTGGAAGGAAGCTTCGACTCCCTCAATGAAGGCTGAAACCCTCAACACCTCTTTAGACCACGTTTCATAATGTTTCATATTGGATCCACCTAAATCAAAACATCAAACATGTAGGCCACCTTTCATCATATTTTCAGACTGGACCTATTTTCATTATTAAGCCCAATACCAAATAACAATTCTGAAAACAAACATTGAATCAACTCATCTAATCATTGAACCAATTGAAACACTATAACATCAAAAAAATAATCATTGAATCTCAACCATCTAATGCAACTAAATCAAACCAATCATAACTGGATCATACCAATTCACAATCATTCATAAATATACCAAGTCATACTCTGTTCATCACAGAAACCAATTTATGTCACTGCAAACCCCGGTTAAACAAATATCATAATGTATATGCTACTCTTTTGAATCATATCTGCGTATGTACACACTTCACTTGTATAAGACTTGTGTACATATCTCAAATCACTGACAACTGAGTCCAAATCACTGCATTACTGAAACAACCACTGAATCATGTATTACATCAATTACAGATCATTGAGCTAATTACATATAACCACATTGTAGTATCATCACTAATCAACATTCCATTTCATAACCAATTCGACCCAATCAGTACTATCAAATACATATTATTATGATAGAGACATCATCGACAGACAACAACAAACATAACAGAACTGATCAAATATAATCAACAAACCATACTGCAAAATCTTAGCAAATGTACACAACTTCCACAAAACACATCAGCATATGTATGCACTTATCGTTCTCAACATCCACGTAGATAAATGCACAAATAGAAAATAATTTCATAGAATATATATGTGACTACATAGAAGCAGGTTTGCGTTTGTATGTGACTAACTTGAGACAAACCTGTGTATAGATCTGAAAACTTTAATTGCAAACATAGTTTTACTCTTTGAAATCCTTACCGCCACAATTACATACTTTTTAGAATACTTCATTTAGATCACAACATCATTACAACCAAATATCTATCATTGTTAGACATTTTTAATAAGTACATCAAACAAGCACATATGTCACCTTACTTCAGATCTTTCTGATTTGAGTCTTTTCCTTGCTCCCTGGTGCAACCTTGTTTCATGTTAAATCATTCATAAAAAATCCATCACTTTGTTATGAAACCGGCTCAAGAAAAGATGGAAAAGATAGATCAACGCCTTAGAATTCAGCCTCTTCGAGGGGGAAACCTCCTTTACATTACATAAATGAACAATTCTTGGATG
>APFE030510324.1:36137-65308 GCA_000404065.3 Pinus taeda
CACTACATGGGTACATCAATATAATAAGTGGGTTGTACTAATAACAATAAGGGGTTACACTAGTATTATAGGGGCCTAACACACTTGCACACCTAACACTTTGATATCCATCTCCTTATATAGCATTAGCCATAGCCAATACCTTAGGCCAATCCCTTAGTAAAGTCATTAGTATTATTTGACGAGATCAAAAAATTGTTGTTGCACTCATTACTAGGGGCCAATACCATGGTAAATATCCTTGATATCCATATTACCATGGCGTGGATTATATACACGACTTTCTCTCATTGGACCTATATATGTACGTGACCCTTATGCATGTGATCCATGTATTCTTTCCCAAACTTCATATTTAACATTCATCAATTTGTGAACTGATATTACTTTGTCCATATCACTTGTCACATCTGTACCAACCTGCATGATCATCCTATTACCATAATGTTGACATCTTTATAAAGTATGTTTCCATCAAGGACAAGACATTAGCCATTTTTCCAATAGTAGATGAGCAGGTAGACCTAGAATTATTACCTAGAGAGGAACAATATGAGTCCATTAACGCCTTGCATAAAAAAGGGGGATCATGATTTGAATACAATGGGTGAATTGTCATATTTTAACACCTAACCAACAACAAGCTTGGAATCCTATATGTCTTGAAAAATTAGATTTACTCAACCCTTATCTAGAGCCCTAACGATTAAGGGGTTTTTAGTTAGGGGTTGCATTGCATACTCCACCCAATTTTTGAGAAAGGATAGCCCAAATTTTCATCCATGGACCCTACCAACCAATGATTTTTGACATAAGGCCTCTTACTAAGTTTGATTTTAGGGATAAAGACACTATCACTTCCTCTGACAGCTTGATACAATTCTCTTTCTTTCTCTTTCCCTAGGATATGCCTTCCCTTTATGGGGTAAACTTCCACTAGCCTCAACAATGTCAACCCAACCAAAAGAGAATTGTACCAACTTGTTACCCACCATTTTGTGGGTGATATCCCTAGGAGAATTGTTTTCTCCATGATGGTCCTCAGCTAGTATCCAATAGACCCTTGCAGCCACCAACTAGCTCATTATGCCATTTCTCCACCACCTAAGCCAACCATGTGGTCCCTCATCCATATTTCATGATCGCATGCTTGAAGGTGGGCTTCCCAAATCTAAAGGTATGCCTTGTCATTTGGTAATTGAGTATTTTAGTTTACTTATTATAGAAACTCTTGGGCATGGATTTATGGGGGGATTTGCCGGAAAGAGTGGACTAGGTCTGTGCTCTTATTCCCTAGGTTTCTTTTGGGTTTTAAACTTGGACCCTAGTCTTATGGGATCTCTTTTACTAACCTTTGGGATTTAGGAATGGTACTAAATGGGAAATCCCAATTTTGGTTGCATTGTACCACTCGCCGATCCACATATATCACCCCCTTCCACTCATTATAATATCATTCATCACTCCTCCCACCTGGGTCCACATTCCTCCACTGGCTCCACAAAAGGTCAGCCACCCCCTCCCCTTTGTCCACACCTTGGGTCAGGCCTGGAATAATGCTGAAGGTTGATGCAAAAGAAAAGAAAAGAAAATCATAATTGGCCACATTCAATAGGAAATTGTACCACAAAATGCAAAATATGGTTGGGACAAACACATTTAGTATGTGGGAAAAAGCCAATACATGAGCTCTACCCCCTTCCATGGCCATCACCGTGGTTCCTATAGGCCCTAGATGAACCTCCTCTATCATTCAGGAACCCATGATGTCTCAACCCATGGTCGGCAATGAACTTCCCCACCTTAAATGGGGTATCCACTGCTATAATTTACACATCATGCTCTCATTCTCTTGAGCCTCAAACAATTAACCAAAGAAAAATCATAAAAGGAAAAAGGCATATGAAAAAGGGTGGAAACAACAATGCCAGGGTAACTCATGTACCACAATTTCTCCCTCTTATACATCATTTACCCAAGTATGGGCTTCCCTTTCATTAGCTACCCTTATACTGTGGCATGTGTCCCAAGTTTTCTCCTTCAATCCCCTACTTCGTTCCATCACTTTATCACATGCCACCACCATTTGAAGGATGTACCATGGACATACCACCCCCTTCAGAAGCATAAACCACCTAATAGTGTGCTTGGCTAACCCCCCTTTGATCTTGGAGACATTTGCACATGATAAAGACCACTATGAAAGGGCATGCCATTATGAAGTGCACACATGTTTTCCATGGTTTGTAAACTCTTTAATTGATTTCTTTAATGACTTGGTGTATTGGAGGGTAAGGGGATGCATTGGATCTTATGTAGGATTAAAGATGGTCTCCATTTTGGGTTTGGTATCCTTATACGAGGTCCTAATGCTCCAGAGGGATACAATGGCACATGTAGGGTGTGTATAGAGAGCCATGGGCCTCCATAATGACAAAATACATTCCATGGATTACCAAAGTCATTCAGAGATTGCTCGTGGTTCACCAGCTCCACAGTGGCACCATACACTTAGCAGATGGTACAAGATATATATGATGATGTGGCATCACTTACATAATCATCCTAGCCCTTGTATATGGTCTACATGCATCTTCAATCTGTTTGGAGACCCATGCGGATGTTTAGGTGCCCCCACATCCATTTGTGAGCACCATGGGTTTATTACTTAGAGAACAAGGGACCAACCCCTTTTCCACTATTTTTGGAGTCTTATTTCACGTTATGGCACCTATGGACTTCATTAAGCCTCCTCTAAGTCGCAATGACACATGTTATTGATTATCCGACCCTCTTGAGAGGCGTACTTCTTTGTTTTTGAGTTAGTTTGGTGGGCTTGTCACCAAAAGTACTTGTTATTTTGTACATTATTTTATTCTAGGGGATAACTTAAGCCAAAATAAGATAAATTGAATTCATTAGGAAGTATATAAATAGATGATGAGTTGATTCATTCTCTCATCGTCACTTGGATTGATCATTCTCTCTAGAGTTGGATTTTCAGGAAAAGGATCCTGTTGAGACTTCACCTTCCCTTTTGCTATTTTATATTGTTCATCATCTTGAGTCCTTATCAAGTGATTCCCTCACCCCTTGTCATATGATGTCAAGTGATTGTAAGCCCTTTCCCTCTTCCAAGTATAGTGTTGAGGAAGATCCCCTCATTGGTTATACTTTACTTACTTGGACACACCTTCAGGGTTTTGATCACTCCATGAACTCCCATCTTCAATGTAACCATCACCTTGAGAAACCTATTTGTTGCACTCCTTTCCCTGTCCTTTCATTCCCCTCTCATCACAACCTTATGGCAACTACAAAGCACAATATTATGAGTAATGATTGTGATAAAAAGTTCTTAAGGATAATCATCCATTACACCATTGTGTACTTAGAGGGAAGGCTTCACATTTCTAGATTGACTCGTGTTCTTTCTCTTAGGGATTCTTCTTACCTCACATGGAAACCATATTTTCCCACCTCCCGCCCGCAACATTGTCCATGTGTTTGGATTTGCATTCGCTATGGGATTTGTTGCATGAGTAATCATATAGGAAGACATTTATATTTATTTGATGATATGTTAGTTGCACTGGCTTTATGATTACAATTAATATTAGCTCCATCATATGCATGTTAGGGTAGGATGCATTGCATGCTCATCTTCTCATTAGAACTAACATCATATGATATTTCTCATGGTATATTAGATGCATTTAGATTAAATTTTCATTATATTTACTTTCATGTTGATTTTATGGCCTAACAATAAGAATGGGTGATCATAAGACAACATAGAAACATGCTTCCCTGTGCGTTTAGCCTTTGGTATGTGCATGTAACAAGTTTAGGTAACCAAGAAATTGTTGGTGTTATCATGACCTCCTGTTTGAGTAGCGTCGCCCACTTGTAAAAGAGCTCATGTCCCAATTGGAGCCATCTATTACCCACCATTTTGTGGGTGATGTCCCTAGGAGAAAAAATTTCTCCATGATGGTCCTCAGCCAATAGCCAACAACTCTTTGTAGCCACCAACTAGCTCATTATGCCATTTCTCCACCACCTGAGCCAGCCGTGTGGTCCCTCACCCATCTTTCATGATCGTATGTTTGAAGGTGGGCCTCCCAAACCTAAAGGTATGCCTTGTCATTTGGTAATTGAGTATTTTAGTTTACTTATCATGGAAACTCTTGTGCATGGATTAATGGGGATATTTGGAGGAAAGAGTATACTAGGTTTGTGCGCTTGTCCCCTAGGTCTCTTTTGGATGTTAAAATTTGACCCTAGTCCCGTGGGATCTCTTTTACTGACCTTTGGGATTTAGGGATGGTACTACATGGGAAACCCTGATTTTGGTTACGTGGTTCCACTCCCTGATCCACATATATCAGCCCCCTTCAGATCATTATAATCCCATTCATCACACCTCCCACCTGGGTCCACAAAGGGTTAGCCACCCCCTCCCCTTTTCCCACACCTTAGGTTAGGTTTGGAACGATGCCTAGAGATTGATGCAAAAGAAAAGAAAAGAAAAAGAATAATTGGCCACATTCAATGAGAAATTGTACTACAAAATGTAAAATATGGTCAGGACAAATACATTTAGCATGTGGGAAAAAGCCAATACATGAGCTCTACCCCCTTCCATGTCCATCACCCTAGTTGATTAGGAGCTCAAGTCAAAGTGTCGAAAACGCTCAATTTTGAAAGTGCTTAGATTGGGTTCGAACCTACCTAACCGAAAAGGTCTCTACTTCCTGATTCCGGTGCCGCAAACAGTTCGAAAAATGGACTCTGTATGGAGAAGTTATTCCAATTTAAAAAGCGCTCAATAACTAGAAAAATTTGAATTTTGAAAAAAATTAAAAAAATATTCCATGGAATATTCTCCATAATATTTGTGGGAATATTCCATTTTTGGCAGCCAATAGAATGCTTCCACGTGGCAAGCTCGGAGGCCACCACGTGGCCTGGGTGACGTTAGCATATGGGTTGGTATGGCATATAAAAGTTTGTGGCGGATCTGTGGGTTGAACCCACGACCTACCAACCACAATTTTAGTGTCTTCTCGTCAAGCCAAATGGGTGGGACTTGATATGGTTGCGAACCAAACTGTATTTAATGTTGGTCAATGTTTGGGCATACACAAAATTCAATGCCACCAACCATGCCCTCCAAAACCGGTCACATGCAGCGATTTTCACTGGCAGTAGGTCCCGGTGGTCAAGGTGACTTTGGCGAGATTTTTGGCGGTGGTGCCAATTTTGGCTGTCCCGCCAACTCTGGCGGCCTTAACTGCTCGACAACTAAAGTTAACTGGAGTTTATTTAGGGGTTGACTGGTAGTTCATGAAGAGGCCATAACCTTGGCTAGGAAAGGCTTTTCGTGACGAATTTTTAATTTTATTTTGGGTCTCTTCAACGTTCTGGAGCCATTGGACAGGTTTCATAGTGAACAAAGGTCATCTTCAAGTGTTTTTGCTTCGGGAAAGTTCTAGGAGCCACTAGGGCCTGTTTAGTGTTGGAGCTGCATTGGGTTGTGTGTAGCCATCAAAGGTGAAAAAAAAGCCTATTTCTTCTGTAATGAATCTTCTAAATCCAATGAAGGTGTTTTCAGAAACATTTGGAGACTTCTAAAGGCTGAGATGCTAAAGGAAAGTTTCAGTCAGCCTAGAGCCATCCATGAAGGAAGGCCTAGATCTGGGATGCAGTGCTCGTTTTGAGAAAATGAATAGTCATTTGTTGATGTAAGATATGTGCTGGAGATAGTAGAAGAGGTTTCAAAGACATCTAAAGCATTTTGAAGGAGTTTGTGCCATTAAGAAGCTTAGGGAAGCTTAGTGCACCTGCTGAAGGAATCAAGTCCAAGGGAGCCTAGATCTGCCTGCACAAAGAGGAAAACCATGACAGGGATGTATATGGTTTTTCTAAGCCCATAGGTTCAGTCAGTAACCTTTTGGAGTTGAGTGTGGAACTTGTAAAAGAATTCAAGCCATAATCCTAAAGAGCCAAGTCAAGTTGACTAGAGCTCACAAGAGACGTAGCCCACGAGATTGGGGTGAAATCCTTATTAAATTTGGTGTTATGTGTATGTTTATTTGCTGCCTTATATGTTTGATATATTTGTTTAATATCAGCTAAAAAAAATCAAGTTAAAACACTTAAACAGATGAAAACAAATCAACACATACACTTGTTTCAAGCTAAAATTCCGCATAACGTCAAGTTCAAGCAAGTTCTTTTTAAATTAAATCTGAGTGTTTACTTCTATTATTTCTTTAGGCAGAGTCTGTAAAGGGTCAGGTAGCTTCTGGATCTCATCCTCTCTTTAGAGGTGACATATCCAGTAAATGCCCCTACAATCTATCTCTGTAATAGAAATAAGAAGTTCTCACATTTTCAGATTCAAACTTGGAGTATGTGTGCACTCATTTACATAAATGAAAATGGATTTGCACCCTTTTTCAAGTACATTCCATTTTCATATCAGGTTGGTATCAGAGCAGGTTTTCTTGATTGACATCACAATAGCTTGATTGTATAGCTTGAAAGGTGTTTAAAGTAGTGTAGAAGATTGACTGCTTTACTATTTTGCAAACTGCATGTTGTTTGAGTTTGCTGAAGTTTGGGGATAAATACTGATTAGATAAGTCTTGGAGAAGACAAAAAGGAATAGAATATATTTTCCTTACCCCAAAGGACCTCAAAACCACTCCAATATTTTCACTTGAGTTGGTTTGTTGTTGGCTGTTTGAACAAGATTTTCACTTGATTTGTGTGTTGTTGGCTGCTTGAATATGTGATGGCTGTAAAGACATTTGGGTGAAAAAGCTTTAACATTCGTTTTGAAAAGATTTATGAACATTGTTGAAGTTAATTTGTTTATTGACATCATAATGACAACTTCTACAAGTGAAGTTTCCTCCTTCTACAAGTGAAGCGTGAATTCCTTATATTGAAGGATATGGTGCAGATCCTATTTGAGGATAGAAGAGAAAGCATAGAGCTTCGTGAGAAATTAATGGCCATGAAGTAGGAGAAGGAAGAAATTCTTCAAATATTTCATGATATGGAGTTGCAATTTCATCAAGCCCAAGAGGCTTTGACCAAGAACATGCGTGAGAAAGAGGTAATCCATTCTGATTTGTCTTCAGTTTCCTCTTTAGAAAGATGTGTTGGATCTTTTGAAAAGCATACGAGGGGAGTAGGATCCAAGTTAATGATTAAGATGGGTTATGAAGGAAAAACATTAGGAAAGCATGCACAAGGCATGATTGAACCCCTTTCTGTTGAGGAAAGACCCAAGAATCTTGGACTTGGTTATGTGCAATCTAATGGCGAAGACTCAAAAGCCATGAAGGCATGCAAGGCTAATTGAAAGAGAACTTTTGTTCCAAGTTCTATGAGGCAAATGTGTCAAATTTGTTTCAAAATGATTTCCATTGCTTTAAGCCTTTGTTGTAGCAAGAAGATGGTAGACATGCAGCTTATGGCAAGCATGCAATTTTAGGCAGTTTTCAAGACAAGAACGATGATGTTAGTCTGCAATTGAAAACTAGAGCCTCTACTAGTTCATCTCCTCATGGGGGCAAAAAAGGATGAACATGCAAAGCAGCAAAAGAGGTATACATCTTCTCATGATCAATTTTATTTTGTTTCTGCAAGGCATGAAAATTTTACATGCTTTAATTGAAGAAAGATTTCTTGTACATATTGAGGTCAATTTAACCATCATGTTTCGAGATGCTCGATGAGGAAGAAAGCACACAGGAAACGGATGAATCACATACTACCTTCAAAGAAGGTGCATAAGAGTTGCACTTTTTGCCAAAATAAGGAACATGTTGTCTCTCATTGTTTGACTTTACATCCAACTCGTCATCCTACACACTTGCAGCAAGAGGAAAAGAAGATTGGAAAAGGTGGAACCACGTATTCCATTATTGATGTGGAAAGGGAAATTTCACATGAGGAAAAGTTGCAGCAGCAAAAGTCGCCATGGAAGTGGCTTGGTGAGAAGTGAATGGACTTCTTGACACAGTAAAACATACACCTTTTGTACATATGTAAATTTCAGATGTATGCATGTATTTTGTGCTGTAATATCTTGTTTGTTTGAGCCACCTTAGATCATTGATCAAGGCAACGTTGTTCAGTTTCATTCTGTAATTTTCTTGCCAGAAAATTTTTGTGTGAGTGCAAGAAAGACATTTGTGGACAGGAGGAAAAGAGTATTAAAGAAGGGAAATGTCAATTTCTTTCCATTTATGGTTCAAAGTCATTTGCCATGCAAAGCAAATGTTTGAAGGGCTGAAGAGAAGAGGATGTTCATTCTCTCATTATTTCTACTACAGTTCAGTTCAGCATTGCAGTAAGCTTTTGGGGTGTGAAAGCCTCTCATTTGGGAGGTGTGATCAGGAGCTCAAGTCCAAGTGTTGAAAATGCTCAAATTTGAAATTTCTTAGATTGGGCTCGAACCTGAATGACTAGAGAGGTCTCGACTTCCTGATTCCGACGCCATGAATGGTTCGAAAAATGGACTATGTATGGAGAAGTTATTCCGATTTAAAAATCGCCCAATAACTAGCAAAATTTGAATTTTGAAGAAAATTAAAAAAAAATATTTCAAGGAATATTCCTTGGAATATTCTCCAAAATATTTGCAGGAATATTCCATTTTTGGCATCCAATAGAATGCTGCCACATGGCAGGTCCGAAGGCCACCACGTGGCCTGGCTGACATCAGCATATGGGTTGGTATGGCATATAAAATTTTATGGCGGATCTGTGGGTTTAACCGATGACCTACCAACCACAAGTTCAATGTCTTACCATCAAGCCAAATGGGTGGGACTTGATATGGCTGTGAACCAAACAGTATTTAATGTTGGTCAATGTTTGGTCAGGCACGAAATTCAATGCCACCAACCACACCCTCCAAAACTGGTCACATGCAGCGGTTTTCACTGGCAGTTAGCCCCGACAGTCAAGGAAAATTTGGTAGGATTTTTGGCAGTGGCGCCAATTTTTGCGGTCCCACCAACTTAGGTGGCCTTAACTGCCCGACAACTAAAGTTAACTGGAGTTTATTTAGGGGTTGATTGGCAGTTCAAGAAGAGGCCATAACTTTGGCTAGGAAAGGCTTTTTGAGATGATTTTTTATTTTTTATTTTTTTTATTTTTTTTATTTTTTTTATTTTGGGTCTCTTCGACCTTCTGGAGCCATTGGCATAGGTTTCATAGTGAAAATAGGTCATCTTCAGGTTTTTTTTTTGTTGCTTCGGGAAAGTTCTAGGAGCCACTAGGGCCTGTTTAGTGTTGGAGCTGCATTGGGTTGTGTGCAGTCATTGGAGGTGTAAAAAAAGCCTATTTCTACTGTAAGGAACCTTCTAAATCTAATGAAGGTGTTTTCAGAACCATTTGGAGACTTCTAAAGGCTGAGACGCTGAAGGAAAGTTTCAGGTAGCCTAGAGGCATCCATGAAGGAAGGCCTAGATTGGGGATACAGTGCTCATTTTGAGAAAATGAACAGTCATTTTTTCATGTCAGATATGTGTTGGAGATAGTATCAGAGGTTTCAGAGACATTTGAAGCATTATGAAGGAGTTTGTGCCATTAAGAAGCTCAGGGAAGCTTAGTGCACTTGCTGAAGGAATCAAGTCCAAGGTAGTCTAGATCTGCCTGCACAAAGAGGACAACCATGATAGGGATGTGTATGGTTTTTCTAAGCCCATAGGTTCAGTCAGTAACCTTCTGGAGTTGAGTGTGGAACTTGTAAAAGAATTCAAGCCATAATCCCAAGAGCCAAGTCAAGTTGACTAGAGCTCACATGAGACGTAGCCCACGAGATCGGGGTGAACTCCTTATTAAATTTGTTGTTATGTGTGATGTTTATTTGCTGCCTTATATGTCTCATATATTTGTTTAATATTAGCTGAAACAAATCAAGTTAAATCACTTAAACAGGTGAAAACAAATCAACACATAAACCTGTTTCAAGCTAAAATTTCGCATAACGTCAAGTTCAAGCAAGGTTTTTTTTAATTAAATTTGAGTGTTTACTTCTATTATTTCTTTAGGCAGAGTCTGTAGAGGGCTAGGTAGCTTCTGGATCTCATCCTATGCACTTAATTAGGCCTCCTCTAAGGCCCAACGAAACATGTTCTAGACGTTGAAGTAGTTATGGCACCTATGCATATCGAAGTATAAAGACCTTGAAGCAATTTTTCTCATGCCCTAATTGTCATGCAAAATTGTTCTAGAGGCCTTCTTGATCAAGTGAAGTCACTCCAAGCATCGAAATCATCTTGAATCCATTTCCCCCAAAGGAATAGGCACTATTCTTCCATGGGCAATGATCCAGTGCTAAAAAGTATGCTAAAAAATGAAAGTTGTCGGATTGAAGTGAAACCTGGATGACCGCGTAGATCTCGTCTTCCTGAATCGACACAACTCATTTCATGGAAAACATATGTCATATGTTATCAGAAATGAGTTCTGTTCGATTTCCCAAACATGCAAAATTTGGCAAAAAAATTACTGTTGACTGTGTATTTTGGGCTAGTGGTAGGCTGCCACGTGGCCTCTCCTGATTGGCTGAAAATCCAAATTTTTTTGGGCCTACCAAAACTCGACACATGGCAGGCCCAGGTGGCGCTAACTGGGTTGAATGTAATTGGTTGGAGCTATTAGGGATGTGGACCAACCAGAGGCCGCCCTGTGGCCTAGCTAGAGGTTGCCACGTGGCGCCTCGGTGGCCACTTAAAATTTTTGGGGTAAGTCTGAATAGCACTCTGTGGGGTTTGATCCATGCACCTCATACCAAATAATATCTGCTAATACTGTTATACCATAGGTGGGCCCTTTTAGAAGGACCCACCAAATATTCATTTAAACAAACGTTTGGGGCAGAGATTTGGTAAAGGGCCTGAGGGCCAACCCCAACCTAGTCATCGCACCCATAAGGAGTAGGGGCGGGACCGGGGTCCTGGTCTTAGCCCCATCCCCCTAACCTTAATTACATGCCATACAACCACATGCCCGGAACCAAGGGTGTGCCGAAAAGGGCTAGGCCTTAGGCGCCATCCCCCAGTCCCATGGGGGTCCATGTGACCAGGAGCGTGCACACAGGGGTTAGTGGGCAATTTAATGAACCCACAAATTGCGCCAGAATTGCGTCAATTTGTTGCTCTGTAAGCGAAAAATGGGGCGAAATTGTAGGACAGTTTGCTGGACTTGGAAAATTTGTGGGTCAACTAGCAGCAAAACTTGGGAAGCTCATAACTTTCTTCATTTTTGGTCTTTTTCAGAGAAGAAAGAGGCTAGACATGGGTTGATAGATCTGAAGCCATTGGAGCTGATATTGAGGCCATTTGAGCACTATAACTTAATGTAATTACTATTTTTTTGAGCATAATGAAAGAGGGCCAAGCATTGGAAGTTTAACAAGGAGAGGTAGCCTAGGAGGGATGAACTCCTTCATCACTTGCATGTGTTATGGTTACTTATTTGGCTTATTTATATGCTATTTTATTCAATTTATGAGTTAAATTAATCTTTAAATATGTGTATGAATTCAACTTAAAACACCATAAAAACTCTTTTCATTTATTTGCAATTTTACATAATCCTCAAGTAGTTTCACATGTAGATTAGGAGATCACCAAAAAGCATAGTCTTTATCACCTCCACCTCTTTCTCTAAACCTAGCCTACGTAGGTCACCTAAGGCATCAATTATCTCACAATCTAGCCATCCAAAAACTTCGATTTTTGGTCCACAACTGCGTTGCAATTTTCTCTAGAGGCCCTCCAAATTTGAAGAATATATGATTGTGGGATCTTGAGATATTGTAAGCCCTAGCTCTAAGACCGTTTCTTGCCCTAGGTTTCCCTTGGATAGTGACCTCATTTGGATCATTGCATTCCATTCTACGAATATTTTTCCATTGATCCTATTCTCTTCCTTAATTAGGTCATGCCCCTCCTTGAGTGACGAATTCCTCTTACTTGACCTACTTTTTGGTCCACTTGGTCTTGTGTGTTCCCGCAAATTTTTGAAGATAATTTCACAAAGACCATTTTGGAACCAAGTTTTCACAAAGGTTTCTAGGACTAGGTCCCTCCTTTAAGTCTTATTTGCAAACCTTAGCTCTTAAAATCCTCTTGGCCCTTCTTAGAGAGCCTTTCATCTTGCCTCTTCGATAAACAAGCTGTATATTGAGCCTCTCTTACGTATAAGCCTCTTCTGGAATCACTCTTATTGACCCATTTATCTAGGTGATTCCCTTCATACCAAGTCTCCTCCCATCGGTGAAAGTCCGTAAAGAGTAGGGAGGTTTAGTTGAATGACAATGGACTATTGCTCCATTGTTACCCTTGACCTAGCAGTTGCCCCTCTAGGACCCCCTTCTAGGACCCCTGCTAGTTTGAGCGGTAACATGACCCATTGTTAATTGGCCTCCAGTCCTCTGCTAAAGATACCGGGTCTCTTAATAAGTTTCTCGCCAAAGGAAATCTGAGGGAATATGAGGAGGAAAAAAATATGAAATAACCACATGAAATATGAAACTCATATAGATTCTAGAATCCTTAGGAGCAATAACATCTATTGTTGAAAAGTGAGGGTCGAATCCTAAATCCAAAAGATCTAGAAGCTATTGTAGAGACATTGCTAGCACAAAAAATCTCAAACGCCATAAAGACAATTGAAACCCTTCGAAGCCAGCAGTTCCTATGGACGAATCCCCCTCATTCACCAAGCCATTTTGAGAATAAGCCACATTTGAAGAAGGCATTAGACATTCGAATGTGGGAAACCCATGGATTTGAGGATTCGTTAGAAAAAATCCATAAAAAAGGTCACCTGTAGGTAGGGATTACTAATTGTGGATGAAAATAGACTACTAGACTATCCTAGACACCATTGCAGGTCTTGGGTAAGCTGAGATGCTAAAATAACAAATAAATTAATAAAATGCAAAGACAGAGAGGGAACCATTAAAACCTCTGAGAAAACCACAAGTAATGGCCCTTGACCATAAGAGAGAAGTTTTCAGTGACACCATTGATGACAGAGCAACATCATGAAACCCTTGCAACCTCTTCCTACATTCACCTTTAAGTTATACTAGCTGAAATCCCTAACATCTAAAAGAGAGTTTCATAATTCAAAGATATTTTTTATTGAATATTGAAATTTAATTTTATTTGTTGAGGATTTGTGTTTAGTATTGGCTACACCAACCTTTGACATGGTTGCATTTGTGTTTAAGGGGTTTTGAACTTGGAATCTTAACATAAGGAATGTTTTAATAGTGCACTCTATCACCATTTGGTTTACACCCTAGGCGTAATCTAACTAATAGATGAATTGGCTTTTTTTGACTGAAATTTGGCAATACAATTTTGAGCAAGATTGTAATTTCTTGTTGTTTAAAATGTGCTTTGAATGCATGAAAGGATTCAACGCCCTAAACAACCCATGAGGCATTCAAACTTTGCAGATTAAACAACTTAAGCTTATGATTCTTACAAATATCTATCGGGTTTTGGGCAAAATTGACTGAAAAAAGTGTACGGAAAAAGGTTATTTCATCTATTAGCTAGATTAAACATACACCATGTGGGAAATAATAAATATAATTAAGCTAATAATAAATACAAATAAAAAATATTCTTTGATTTAATTAAATTTATTTTGCATGCAAATGACTAAGTGAAAATGGTTCTTTTATCCTAAAAACAAGAGGTTTTCATACACTAATTTGATGATGTTTAGGTTCACCATAAGATTAAAATTAAATCATCATTTTTATTATTTTGTTTGTTAAGTTGTCTGTGATCCTTCAAGATTGACCTGTAGCTTGAGAAATCATGACCTAGGGGCATCTAAGCCCTCAAAGTAACCTGGGGATCGCACTTGGCTTGGGCCAAACCAACCCTAAGATGATTGGAGTTTAGCGTGTCTCCTCCACCTAGCATCAGCACAACAACCTCCGTGAGGTTTGATCCTAACTCGCCTTACTAACAAGGCCCATCCTCAACTAGTTGTGCTAGTGGGACTTGATATTATTATTATTTTTATAAAAAATTGTAAATTATACAAATTTTTAATTAATTAATTTAATTTTCCCATGAGACTTTGGATTGATGATGAATGTGTGCACTGTTAAGGCACTCCTTGTGATAGGTCACTAATTCAAATCCATATAAATACAAAACTTACAAAAAAAATTAATCTAAATTATTTATAATTATAACATTAAATTTAAAATTTAAATAATTATTTAACCTTATTATTTAAGTTTACTTTATCTTAAAAATATTTAAAATAAACGCATTCCCATTTTTTTCAAAATTAAATTAAATAATTTATAAAAAATTATTTAAAAATAATTTCCTTTTTTTAAAGGAAGGATTGAAATATATTTACCCAGTTAACTAAAGTGGGTGATGTTTTGAAAAAATAAATGACTTTTTTTTTTTTTTCACAATAATATATTTTAATATAAAAACATATTGAAATAGATAAATTTATTTTTTGGAAAAGTACGGCTTTTCATGAGTTAAATTGGTTTGGTCTACGTTTTGATCATTTAACAACAAATTAAAAATATAGTAGAGAACTTTGCACTAAATCAAATTAAATTAATATGAAAATGTTGAGTTTGTATATTTTTTAATTTATTTTTAAAATAATAATTTAATTCTTTGATATAAAAATGTTAATTGTATTAAAAAAATATAATGTTATAAATTAAATATAATAAAAGTATATAAATTTTGACCGAATTAATAAATAAAATAATAATTAATTAACAAATAATAATATATAAATGATAAAAATAAAGTTTTATATAAAGGAAATAAAAATAAAGTAATTTTAAGTATTCTCAATTTCTCAATCTAATAAAATCTCTACTTATCATCATAAATATATCTTTATGAGTAAGAGACGGGCTAGTAAATAAAATAACAATGATCATAAAGCTCCGAGGAAGATATGGGCTAATAAATAAAATAAAAACTAACATAGTAGTAGTGGGAAGGTTGTTTGTTTGTTTTTTGGGTTTGTTTTTTTTTTTTTTTTTTTTAAAAAGGTTAAATTGCTTAGAATTAAGTAGGAATTTGTTTTAATTGTTGGGAAGGTTATTTTTGGTATATTTTAAGGTTAAATTGTTTAGAATTAAGTAGGAATTTGTTGTAATCACAATTTTGATGTATGAGTTTTGTTAATGAGAATGTCTTAGGGATTTTTAGGGGTTAAATTTATTTATGCATTCAAAAATTATTTTTTAATAACAAAAAACACAATTTGACAAAAAAAAAAAAGTTGGATAAATTTTTTGTAAAACCCAATAACATAAATAATATTTTACAAATTATAATATAGTTTAATTAATAATAATAATAATAATAATGATTAGTATATATTAACTAATAATATTTCACTGATACACAATTTATATTAATTAACCCAACAAACATATTAATATAACTAACATTAAAATATTGATAACAAAATTATAATAATTATCACAACTATTAGTATTAATTATTAATTAAAAAATACCCAAAAATCATCATACAAATATTGAAAAGTTGTAGTCACTTTTTCACACACAAAAATATTATATCTTGAAAAAGTTATAATAACACTTCTAAATTTTATTCACCAACAAAATTTAAAAAATAAAATAAAATAATATATAGATATTAAGAAAAGTCTTTTGGTAGAAATCACATAAGAGAAATTTTTGGCCGACACATTTCGAACCAACTGTTGTGGTTCATCATCAGGACCAAATGAAGAGGAAGACCATGGAAAATGCTTAAATAAAGAGCAATGTAGAGACCATAATTTCAAGTAACGGCTATATTTGAACAATAATATTTTCTTAATTCATTATGGATCACAGAAGCCCGAATCAGATATATATAGATATTATAAGTTTTATTTTTTATTTTTTGGGTTTGTTTTGTTTGTATAAAGAGATTATGTAATGTTTAGTTGGAGGGACTACCCCTATACTCCTAAGCCTAATGCATCTATCCACAATCCACATTAAGTAGGTTAACCTAGTTTCAAATCTTGTTGGGGCCCAGTATTGGACAACAAATTCTTTCTAGTGTCTTTTCAATGTGTAGTAGGGCTTAGCTCAATGAGATATATTTATTTCTAAAGTTAAACATATATTATTGTATAAGTCAAAACAAACTAATAAAAATGAAAGAGAAAATGAACTGGTCTAGTCTTTAGCAATGGACTAATGAGAATAATCACAAGTCTTACTGTAACACATCTTGCCCATCCACTCATTAAAAAAAAAGAAAAAAAAAATCTCTAACAAGACTAGCTTATCAACTTGCATAGAATTAAATGTTAAGATTACGATAAGGTTAGAAAAATATGGTAACATGGTTGTACATATAAGTTTTAATGTTTTCCCTTCTATATATATATATATTTATAGATATATATATATAATTTGTTGCATCCATTACATGTTATGTAATTCATATGATTCCTAGCGGCTTTGCTGTAACTATGGTTTCTCATTTAATTCTTTGGAGGGTTCTAGAAACATCTAATCGGCTACCAATTGGCAAACAGTCTGCCTCAAGTTGCCACAATCTCTGACCAATGGTGTGGATCACTTAGGGTTGGATCTATGGTGGATATGCTTCATTTCCGTTGGGGTAACTACTCCTCCCTCACCGGAGACCGCTTGAGCTCTCATTTGCAATCATGTTCCTCCCTCGTGTGTCTTTGCAATTCTAGGAGTAAGATTTTATTCTTGGTGTTAACTTGTAACACCCTCATCCAACATCTACCAAAGTGACCGACCAACTGGGGTAAATATGTGATGAAAGGCCACTATAATGGGACTCAACCTCCTAGGTGACCTTAAGGAAGTGGAATTGACAAAAATACACCAAACGAACCTTCCACATCAGCAACATAACTCCCAAGAGCCATCCCAATCACTCAGGTAACCAGTCCCTGAGACCAATTGAAGTTATAGACCATTAAACCCTCAAACGCTCCCTTGATATGGGCATGCATGTATCGAGGAGGCTCTGGACACTCCCACAACATGGGTATGCATGCGTCTAGGGACATTTTTGCCTAGGGTTGTGCCTGTGTCTTCAGGATTTGAGCCACTTTTTAGGCCTAGAGCCCAGGTCATTGCCCAGAACTCAATGACACTTTCAGAAATGAATTTACACAACATAACAATGACGCATTTACAAAAACAAGCACAAGGTCTAGACTGTACCCCTACTAGCCATGACAAGCATTTCATCAAACAAATCACAAATATGTAATCTATACGTGTAAACAACAAATCTGAGCATAGGGGTCTCATACTTATATGAGAATCACTAAGAAGCATTGTTCCCTTATATCATTAGTTGTATTATAATCTATTAGGTCATAGATATATTGTTCATTCATTTACAAATCAAAACATGAGGAGATCCATACATCATCACTATCATAAAACATGCTTATAACCAACATAATAAAAACATAAATGTCAAGGATACATCAGCCATATAATCCACATATAAACTAGTACATTTACACATAAGATATAAAGGAAAGAACCTCTTATTAATGAATGCAAAAATCAACCCAACATGGGAGTACCACGTTCCACCAAACCATAGAATGGCTGAGCCAATTCTCTCTTCAACCATTCACCCCCGTTCCATATTACAAACCTGAATGTGGGACTCAAACCAAAAGAACCAACCAGGGAATCTCAAGGCTAAACCACCTCACCCTGATGAATATAAACCAGGCTTTACCGCAATCCACACTAGATCACTAGGCCAAAATAATAAACGTGTAATAACAGGATTTACAATGATCTTCACCAGATCACTAGGCCAAAACAAGCATGTATGCCACCGGATTTCTCCACCTACACAGTGAGGAATTTTCATGTCTCTTAGTCTCTCAGGATTTACCGCAATCCACAATCTGATCTGGGGATCATTAGGCCCTAAAGTAAGACTCTAGGCTTTACTGTATATCCCACCATTCACCAGCAAGCGTTCCTAGGCCTAATCAAGGGCAACCACCTCTAGAATTTATTGTGTATCCCACCATTCACAAGTTGAGGATTCCTAGGCCCACCGAGGCAACACAAAATCCGGCTTTACCTCAACCCACAATCTAGTTCAGGGGTTACTAGGCCATGTGTTCTATTATTCAAAGGTTCACCTCACTCAGCTTCGAATCCATCCAAAAATCAAGCTCAACCAAAACATGAGAACCCCATCACACTAGGACTATCCGGAAATGGAAAGACTAGGCTGAAAACACTATCACACCTTGCAAAACCCATGCCATAACAACAAAGAACCACATGCAATACCATGCATGCCAAATATAGCAATGAAAACACACATGCAAATGGATACCTGCAAAGAATATTGTTGTAGCTTCTTGATCCTACTCTTCCTTGCTTGCTCCTTCCTTCATCTTGCTTTCTTTTCCATTCTTGATCAAATTCCAAAGTGCGCCATGAAAACTCTAAGTGTCCAAGAGTGATAAAGAGAGAGAGAGAGAGAGAGAGAGAGAATAATGAGAGAGCTCCAAAATTGAGTTGACAAAAGGTTACAAACTGATCCTCAGAATCCTTTTTATCAATTAAGCCTCTATTTTCTTCATTTTCCATTATTTTCCTTCATTTTCCTCCTCGCATGAAATCTGTGACCTTTCACATTCATTTTCTCCTAATATTCATTATTTTCATAAAAAAATGTGCCAAAAATGCTATTTTTCCTTTTCAAAGCCTTAGCCATTTCCTTTTCCAATTTCCTTAGCCATAATAAAGAAAATGAACACCCACACTAAGATGTCTTGCCACACATTCAACTTGGAATAAGTGTCCCATCAACCATGGTTATTATTTTTCCTTTGTTAAATTTTATTACTCAAAATTTTTACCAGGGATGTTACAAAACCCTCCCCCTTAGGGGACACTGTCCTCGGTGTTCAACCACACCTATACCTCAGCAAAAGTGCTAAAAACCAAACATACTTCCCATGGAGCTTTATAACATAGCTCAATGTAGTATTTACAATGATCACCCTGCTATAAAGGAAACCAACATGACAACATAACAACATGACACCCATACTGCTTATTGGAGCTTTATAACATAGCTCATGGTAGCATTTACATCCACGTACATATGTACATACATCAAAAAATCACAAACATATGTTAAAACATATACCAAACATCATACCAAAACGACTTTGCCTCAACTGACAAACAATGAAGGATACATAGCTCGCATCTAATCTACCATCTCCCATATGGCTTCAACGGGCCCAAAGTGCTTCCAATACACTTTAACCTGCGTAATTGCTCAATTCCAGAGCATGAGAACCATTTTCTGCAATATACACTGAGGCTCTAACTGGAATTCTCCATCTATCTCCACCTCTAATACAAACTAGTCAATCACATGATCAAAATTTTTAAGATACTTATTAAGCAATGAAACATGGAAAACATCTCGAATTTCACTGCCGAAGGCAATGTAAGTCGATATGCTACTGGCCCAATCCTCTCAATAATCCTGAAAGGTACACAAATCTGTGGTGCCATCTTGGCACATGATGCAATCTGCAAGGAGGTCTTCTTTGGTTTAATGTGCAAGTACACCTGTTCCCTAACATGGAACTCCTTGAACAACCTATTTCAATATGCATAGCTCTTCTTCCTATCATATGTTTCTTTCAAATTCTTCTTGATTACCTGCATTTACTATTTCATTTCCACCAACATGTTCGATCCAATCAACACCCTTTTAATCGGATCACTCTAACTGATGGGAGTATTGCAACTCTGTCTATACAATGCCTCAAACATAATCATCTTAAAAAATTCCTCATACCAATTGTTGTGAGCGAACTCTACCAGTGGAAGAAACTCTTCCCCATTTCGTTGTTGATGCATCGTGTACATCCTCAACATGTCCTTAAATATCCAGTTGACCCTCTTAGTCTGTCCATATGTTTGCATATGATAAACTGTACTGAAGGAAAATTTCATTCCAAAAACTGCAAACAACTCCTTCTAAAACTTGGAAGTGAAATTTGCATCTTTGTCTGACACAACATTCTTTGGGACACCATGCAACCTAACCACATCTTTAATGAACACCTGTGCTACATCGCTAGCTGAGAATGTATACTTCACTGGAATGAAGTGCACAATCTTTGTCAACCTGTCCACAACAACCATGATGGAATGATGATGTCTCACTGTCCTCGGAAAGCATGTGATAAATTCCATGGAAATTACCTCCTATTTCCATTCTAGAATCACTATCAGCTTAAGCAGTCCACCTGGATGCTTACACTCTGCCTTCACCTGCTAACAATCCAAGCTCCTAGCCACAAACTCTACTACATCCTTCTTCAAATTCTACCAATAATAAAACTTCTTCACTGCAGTCAATGTCTTCTGATAGCCTGGGTGACTTGAATGTGTTTTTTCATGAAACTCCTTTAAGATCACCTTCTTGAGATCATTGTTGTCTAACACATATATCCTGTCTCTAAACCTGACCAATCCATCCGTTGTAAGACAATAGTCCACATCCCGTGCACTTGCACCTACACCTGTACCTATACCACTATTTGTACCACTGCTTGTACCTGTACTCTGTTGAAATCTATGCACAATCTCTATATACCTGACATCCTACTGAACTACCTAAAATATCCTATCCTATAGATTTGTCCCATAGGAACTCATAACTGCTATATGATTTACATGTATCTTCTTGCTAAGAGCATCTGCAACCATGTTCTCCTTTCCTTTTCCATACCTGATCTTGAATTCAAAATCACTTATCATGGCCAACCATCTAGCCTAACTAACATCCAGATTCAGCTGGTCAAACAAGTATCTCAACCAACTATGATCACTCATCAGTACAAACCTTCTTCCCAGAAGATAGTGACTCCACATCTTCAATGCATGTATGATCGCTCCTAGCTTAATACCATGTGTCAGATAGTTCTGATCATGTTCATTTAGTTTCTATGACTTATAGCGTATGACCTGTCCATCCTGCATAAGGACTCCAACGAGTCCTCTCTTGCAAGAATTTGTACATACTACAAACTCTTTGTCTGGATTTGCGATCTTTAATAGTGGTGCATGTGTCAACAACTGCTTGAGCTGATCAAAACTAACCTCACACTCCTCCGTCCATTCAAACTTCTTACCCTTCTGTTGATGGGCCAAAATGTACCACCAATGACTAAGGGGTCTCCTCGATGTGAAATCCCAGTTAGACCTCATACAGTTTGGGATAGGAGCCCCATTTGGTATGTGGGCCCAACTGCCGCTATGAATGTTTTTGATCTTGGTTATCAAATGAGAGGGTGTTAGAGTGGGACAAGAATGAAATTCCCAAGTAGTGAAACAAAATCAGCCCTACAAATTGCAGAAAGAGGTATAAACAACTCTCAACAACAATAAGAAGAGATATACCATGAGAGGGATTAGTGAGCTAAAACCTCATCATACATAATAAACAGGAACATGCTAGAAGTCAATTGCAAAGTAGTTCACAATATGTCACCGACATGGAAAGAATCAAGTAAACACAGATTCGAAATAGAAACATACATGCAATCACTATGTATCAATCCATAACATTTGTGTGTATGAAAGCGCACATACAAATATAGTGAAGTACCAGACAACTAATACAACCACCATGAGTAAGCATGGGAATTTATGCCAAAGATAAAGAACATATTATTAATATTTCTGCAACTTCAAATACATATCATGCAATTGGTCAAAACCCAATAGTGGAACATGGGCTATTCATAATGTTTCTCGATGCCAAAACCCTAGTCCCACTGCAAAACCACTCTCCTAGCTGCCAAGAGTTGAATGGCTCTAGCTCTCAAGCATAAACCAAATATCTCTAGTCTTAGATTCAAATCAAGTGCCAAAGTCCATGTCAATGAGGCATGAGGGTACATTTATAGAGATGAGGTGACTGTTCACCTATTGTGACCCTTGACCTCCCCTTAGGACTCTTGAACATCCTCACTACTCTCTCATGCCAACTGCTTAGTACATGCTCCATTGACCTCGACATGACCATTGGCACCTTGATGAGAACCTTTACATATTGATAAAAGAGAGGATGCAAGTAGAAAAGGAAAGTTTTGAGAAACCCTAGTGTTGGATCTCGTTGCCGACATTCATGTGAAACCATGAAGGCATGAATTGTTGGATTGCCTGTCATTGCGCCTTACATACATCCAATCACCTCTTGTTTTTGTGTTCTTCGTTGAAATCAACATTCTTACTTTTCCCTGCTATCTGTCATTGAAATTGAAATAATGTCTAATTAGTCTTGACCTCTTTGAATAGACCAACATTCTTATCCCCTTTCTTTGCCTGCAATAAAATAACAATGGTCAGGCATATTTACAAAAAAGAATGATATTGGAAATACAACCAACTAATTGGAAGAATGACACTAACAAATAATTAAATAATACCCTGTGTGGTCCATTATTGTGCCACAATATTGTCAATGCATGCTGCCTTTAGGGGTCCTCTTCGACTTCCTCAGATAACTCTCCATTTGTAGGCTTGCTCTCATCCATGAGATGAGTGTTGAATGCAGTTTCATTATTCTAACTCGCACACACATCTTGAATTCAATGGGATGCACTGATATAGTTTTCTTTAGGGGATCCATAGAGGAGTAGCCCAATCCTTTGTTTTGTAATTGCTTCAATGGTATCCTACCTCCCATGTCGATCTCCATGAGTTCAATCATGTAAAATATGAGCCCTAACTTCTCTCTTGCTTCCACAAATAAAATTTACAATTGCAGCTCCATGTTAGGGTTAGGCAAAGAAAACTAGCAGGGACTAAGTGAAATAGGCATTGTCTTTCCCCTTTCAATGCCTTGAAGGAATCCTTTATGAGGTTTGGGGAGAATTCTTTGAACATAGATCCTTGATCTTTCTGAGGTTCGCTTTAAGTGTGAATTTTTGTTTGATACCTAGATGAGAATAGTTAGTCCATGCTCAAAATAATGCATAAAATAGGAACCTACTTATTTTATGTTCAACCGATCACCCGTTTTGGCTATGAGGCTTTGCATTCATTCCATCTTCATTTTGACAATGTGATCAGGCCTACATTTATTGGCCTAAGCAACATTGGGTCAAAACACTGAAAGGCCACTTGTGTATTCTCTATATATTAGTTTAAAGGTGCACATATTTTGTAAAACCTCCAACATTATCATCCACCCTCGTTGCTTGTGGTATTGTCAAAACAAGGCTCATGTGTGAAACATGTGTTTTCACAATTTTGGGAAGCTTGTTATTTAAACAAATTTAGAAAATTTTCCACTTCCCATGAAATTTCCCTCTCACCTTTATGTGAGATTTTGACCTTTCTAAATATAATCCCATTCCTTAGTGTGAGACATGTCACTTTTAGGAAACAATGTAGGATGGGCATATGGAAGGTTGCTAATAGAGTGAGAGAGCTTTCGGGAGGAAACACAACCTCTCGAGACCTAAAAAATGAGAGTGATTCACAAGGATTGTATCACTGGGGAAGATGGCAAATTAACTAGCCAATAATTCTCCCAAGCATGATTTTGCGACCCAGTGACTCTTGGTTTCATGGCTGCAGAGGAGTTTAAGATGGAACTCGCACAATCGTAGCCAAGCCTGGTCACATTTTTTTCAAAGAACAATTATGTGAATTAGCAACCATGGTAGGAGTCACATAGTCGTAAAGAAGGCCAGGTCACATTTCACTAATGCCAGTGAAAGGGAGGTCTCATAGTCATAGTCTGATGGAGGTTGTGTTTTGGAGGCTCGCCTGAGGTTTGACCCAATGACCTGGGTGGAAATGTGACTCACTAGAGGTCACAAAATCGCAACTCTAAGAGGTCACGTTCCCCAAAGGTTGATTTGAGGTGTGATGTAGTGAACCCACGACTTGGGAGAGGTCGCATAGTTTCCTTGCAGGATGGATCACGTCTTTTGGTTAGTTTCTGAATCTCCTTACATCGACTTAGCGATTAGTGGAGGAAGCTACGACTTTGCAACTTATGAAGATTGCATAATTGGACTTCATAAATGGGTTGCAGTTCAACTAGAGAACTTTTCTATTTGGGAGTCAATCCATCGACAACATGCATGTGGAGTGATTTATTTGGTATGAAATAGCATTGACATGCATGCTGTGTGAAATGCCTTGGTTTACCCTTCACGGAAACATGATATTTGAGAGATGTTCACAAAACAATGCCAACTTCTTGTCGAACCTTACAACTGCAATGACGCAAATTCTTTGCGCAACCCTGCAACATATATATTAAGGAACATTCTTCTCTATAGTTTATGTCAATGTAGGGTGTTGTATGTTGTGTTATAATCACCACCTTCCAAATAAACCCTGTGCTACATTCACAATTTCATGATGGGTGCTATTTTATGGTTGAAGGAATTGAGATAGGCGTGGCTGGTGCTGTCCTATTTACGAGCGTTGAGTTCAATGTGAGGTAAAACAATGAAACGTTATTCCTGACATTCCTATGGGAATAAAATGGCTCAACATTTTCTGATATTTTATTTGGGAGCCATCCACCAGTCATTTTGGGAGAGTCTTTCCACTGATCACATGTATTCCACTTTAAGGTTGTCATTTTTCATTCCAACATTTTCAAAGTTTTGAAATTGTTGCTTGGCATCGAGAATCGTGTAGGTATACTTACTACGTGCCTATTGTTGTTTTGGAAAATAACCCCAAAACAACGATTGCTGTATTTTTCGCAACGCACTTCATGTTTTTCAATCCTTTGAAAACAATGCCTCTCATCACACTCTTTATTTATCGATGTGTAAAACCTCATCACACCTTTTGGGTGAACCCTCACATTGTGCCCTTCCCTCCAGATTGACTTGCTATGAGGTGGTGGTATAACCGTGTATGTTGGTCATATCTCTGTCCATGTGCACCCGAATTATGTGTTCTCCTTTCAACTTTCTACCCTAACGCAGCGCTAGTGGGGCCTTGAGGTGTGGGCTACATGGCGTTTTATTTGACATCCCATTTGCGGTATCTACAAATAACAGACCTTGGTTCTATTATAAATTTGATGTGCGCTTCACCATAAATTTTATAATGAGACAAGATTGGAATGGGTTATCGAAAGGAAACACTTATCTTGTCTTTAGGGTCATGAACCAATACCACGCTTTAGAAATAACTTCAAGGAGATCGACTGGTTTCATGTCAAGGTGAGGTTCATAGGGTCCATTAAAGCCACCATCTTTGCATTAAGGGGGTATTTAATGTCGTTGTTTCATTGATGAATGTGTATATGTGGCTCCTTCAACTAACTTCCTACAAAATATGGAATGAGAACAAGTGAGCTTGTCATAACGATATTTCCATGTGAGAGCATGAAAGAAAACAATTAAAAAAATAAGTAATTTATTCAAGGAGCATGAACCATAAATAATCAAAACTAAGGCGTTATGGGTTGCATGGGTCAATAGAGTCATGATCCAATTTTCTTTTAGACGAATTTTAACTAGGCACTCACTAGAACTGCCATCCACCAATGAATAATATTCATGTTTTACATGGGGATGATGTACTTATGGAGTGAGTGCCCTGAAACTCTAGCAAACATTCATTACAAAGGGTGAAGATATTTAGTCATATCAATCTAGGGTTTCGAGGGTGTGAGGGGAAGACAACATTTTTGTGACTCTAATGCACAAGCTGAGATGGGGGGAAACCATGAACCTAGGCGACACAATATGTAGTGATTCTTCCCATGATGTTAGACAATGTGGGTGAGAATGTGACCTCTCTCTTGACAATTTAGGGTTTCTCCCAAACCATAATATGGAAAACATAATAAGAGCTGACCTAAAGTCCTGTATGTCCACACACAGTGCCTCCACCAATTGAAAATGTACATTATAGGAGGATAGGTTTCAAAGTCACGGGGATTTTAATGCTCCTTGCAGCAACAAACCTCCTGACCCTAATGCAATCATAAGGCTCATAACAGGGGTAAAGCATGATGTATGGATGCAATGCATGAAGAATAGGTGGATTCATCAAAAGGGTTTGATAGGAAGGGTCACAGGAAGAGTAAACAGTTGAAGGCCTTATCAAAACCTTAGTATCTTGGGGTGAGTAGTGGGGTACCCAAAATTTTGGATATGCCCAAAAAGCTGGGTGGTATTGTAGCGGCTACAACAATTAGCAAACCACTGGTAGAATCTAATATCTCTGTCAGCATCCTTGTAGCAGTCTGAGTCTGGATAATGACGTAAGGAAGTATTAAACAGTTTCTATGGGTACCTCTTGCACTGCCTCAACCTTTCATATATGCCTTCCTTTTGTGTCTCATCTAGGTCTTCTTAGTCAGTAAACACCCAATTAGAAGTTCATGCATGCCAGCAGTTGATGATGATGTAAAGAACGAGGCAGAGGGCTTATTATATTCAGAAATTTAAAATACATTTCTAGTGTTTCTCCACTACCAGCGGGCCTGGACAGTACCTCGGTGGAGTCACTCCAAGAAATCGCAAACGTTCATCTGTTGCTAGCAAGCCTCGTCAGTACCCCGGTGGATTTGTTGCATTACCTCTATGTGCAGGAAGCCTTTCTCGATCCTTTACCCTTTATTTAAATTCATTTTCTTTTATGTGTGAATTTGAACTTATTATTGGGCATTCACTGCATCAGGGAAGATGAGTGATCCCAAATTATTTATGAGTAAGAGAGGTTGTTTCTTGTTTGATAGAAACTAAGAGATATCTTGATTCAGGTTTTCCATCATGCCAAGCCTCCACATCTCACCTTCACTTAACACATGAGTGAAACAAACGATTCATCGAATCAATCGAGATCATGCTGAGGACAAGGTTCAGGTTATGGGTATAGGTCATTAAAACTAATTAGGGTTCCCCATAAGAAATATTTTCTTATCTTTCTTGTTAATAAATTAGACTTATAGGAGAGATATCCAGGAGGTAACTTTCATTACTGGTTCCAAAATAGGCTACCCATTAGTGTAAGCATCAAAACTTCACAGAATCATTAGGGCAAGGGTTTTTAATTCTAGGGTTTCTGATGACTAGGGAAACTGTCCTAGGGTTTCAACATGTTCGAAGAGGTCGAAGAAACATAATTTGAGGTTTGAGAAAGTGAAAAAAGGTGTGAGAAAGCTATCTACAATACCCAAGGTCTGAAAGCTTCAAGTTCATGAAGGCTCATGCAATGGTATGGAACATGGAGGGAATTTCTAGGCTAGGTCAAAGGTGAGTGTTTGCCAAGCGATAATGAACGTGCATGACGTAATGCATCAGATAGGGCTTATGATGCAGAAGAGATCAACTAATGATAGATAAAATAACTATGTAAAGATGCTATGCAGCAACGAGCAGTGCAAGAATGTGAATGGAAGCCAGTGGAAAACTGAAAAGTAGGAAACTAAACCACTTATGGTAAGGGAAACAAAACATAACAAATTTAAACCATAAAGAAAATTCTAATCAACAAATGAATAAGAAAAACCTGAAGCCTAACTAGTCTAAACCCTAAATCCCAATTTAACCAAATAAGAGGTCAGGTTATGTGAAATAAAACTTCCAATGTAGCCACTGTAGCAGTTCCCAACCTACTAAAACAAAGATGAGAACAATTAGAATTTGTGAAAAGAGTTGTGAAAAAAATAAACGCTTACTTATAAAGCATGTGCAACAGAAAGAAAATCTTGTCTACTTACAGGGAAACATGCCAGAAAAGATCTTTCAATGAAAAATGCAACCCAATCTTGGTAAAATAAATCGAAAGCGTGAAATTTATAGTCCTCCAGCCATGACATACATATGTTCATACTTAACCCTAAATCCAATGCAAGTAAGGAAATATGCTTCTGGCTAGCAAAGGAATCCACTAGATTAATTTGATCAACAACCCTTAATACTTAAATTCAAAAAGAGTGAAGGGATCTCTACTTGAATGGTTCATGAGGCACAATACTTGCTAAGGTTTTGCAAATGGGGTAGCAAGCTAAGTGGGCTTGATTGTGGGGAAAACTCCACAGCTAAGCGCGCTTGAGCCAGAGGCGATCTGGGATGGGCGACCTCCTGGGAAGTCCTGGTTACTGGGTGCAAGCCCCGGAAGTGATGATTGACACTATGTAATTTATTTCACCAGTTTCAATCTCACTTGTTCACCCCTGTGAGCATCACCCGATGCAATGAGTGCTAAGTGAACTATTCAAATCATGAGAAATTAGTTACTTATGACTACCTCTTATGGAAATGGTCATATGTGAATGACATGGAAATGGTCATACGTGAATGACTTACTTAACGCAGTTGAATCCCAAAAATGATATCTAATATAATGCACTGTGTAAACCCCCTATACTTAAAATTCAAAAAAGAGTGAAGGGATCTCTACTTGAATGGTTCATGAGGCACAATACTTGCTAAGGTTTTGCAAATGGGGTAGCAAGCTAAGTGGGCTTGATTGTGGGGAAAAACTCCACAGTTTAGCGCGCTTGAGCCAGAGGAGTTCTGGGATGGGTGACCTCCTGGGAAGTCCTGGTTACTGGGTGCAAGCCCCGGAAGTGATGATTGATGCTATGTGATTCGTTCTCCACATTTCACTAGTTTCAATCCCACTTCTTCACCCCTGTGAGCATCACCCGATGCAGTGAGTGCTAAGTGAACTATTCAAAAATCATGAGAAATTAGTCAGTTACGACTACCTCTCATGGAAATGGTCATACGTTTGAATGACTTACTTAACGCAGTTGAATCCCAAAAATATCTAATATAATGCACTGCGTAATCCCTTATACTTAAATTCAATAAGAGTGAAGGGATCTCTACTTGAATGGTTCATGAGGCACAATACTTGCTAAGGTTTTGCAAATGGGGTAGCAAGCTAAGTGGGCTTGATTGTGGGGAAAACTCCACAGTTAAGCGCGCTTGAGCCAAGGAGTCTGGGATGGGTGACCTCCTGGGAAGTCCTGGTTACCGGGTGCAAGCCCCGGAAGTGATGATTGACGCTATGTGATTCATTTCACTAGTTTCAATCC
>APFE030510331.1:10828-120259 GCA_000404065.3 Pinus taeda
ACAAGCTTGAGGAGGATAACATTTGCTTGATTATAAGCTCATCCTTCAGATGAGTCCAACTTAGTTTAAATTCAAACCCTAAGAAGGAGTGGTCTGTTCCTGTTTGTAATTGAACAGGTCCTTTACTGTTGAAATTTAACGAGTCCAGTATACGAGAAACTCAGCGTTTTTCAATTTTAGAGAGTCTGAAAAAACTTAAGAAGACTCCAGGGTTGACCTTTTTCGTAAATTTGTGTTTCCCAAGCCCGAAAAAGTATAAAATAATACTTGAGAGAACCGCTTGATCTTTACGACCAAGGAGTACTTTTCGTAATTAGTGCCTCTGATCCGAAAAAGTAAAAAAGCGACCAATGACATGTCGTTTTATGACCAATATCGAATTTGAAACGAAAAAAATCCGGCAATCTTTTCATGTTTTTACGGTCAGAAAAGGGCTATAAGAGGACCGTCTTTTTAGTTCCATTTTAACGAGCTTAAAAAGAAAAACTCGGCAATCTTTTCATGTTTTAGGAGTTAGAAAAGAGCTTAAAGGTGACCCTAATGTTTTTTCGTTGAAAATGACCGATTTCTCCTGAAAAATCCGTTATCCTGAACAAAAACTCAAACATTACTCATACCTGTTTAAAATGGGTAAAAATGTTGCAAAAATTACCTTTTCAAAGTGAAACATAAACAAAATTACAATTTATTTATTCAAAAAACTTATAAAAAGGACTTTTAACCATTCATTTTTACCATTTGAGATTTGGGTGAGAAAAAAGGGCTTTTGGTCAGAAACTTCCCGTGAAGATTTCAGAATCAAACGTCGTCTCCTCTAGGTAATCTACATCATATTACTCTTCATTTCTATCTGATGCAAATTGTTTTTTAGGGGTTCATTTTATTTTTTAGGAGGTTTTAGGTTTAAAAACCCGCGCGCGGGGGTCCGCGGGTTTCCCACAGGGGACCCGCGTACCCCGACTTTTTTGTAATGGGAAAAAAGTCAGGGGTACGCACCTGCCATGAAGGCAAGGTGCGGGCCTCACGCACTGTCTCTAACCAGAGGGTGCGTACCCCGCACAAAGGTTTTTTAAAACCTAATAAACTCAAAAATTACCCAAAAAATTTAATTTTGTATATTCTAATTCGCCTTTTTACTGGATGTAGGATAAACATCATGCTTGATTGGCAAGAATAGGAGCATGAGGACGTAGATCTTGTTGCGATGAATCATCAACCTTAGATTGATGCATTGAAGGCATGTGGCTTGTACAAATTCTGGGCCATAACTGGCATGAGGGCCCTAGTGGACTTTCTGCAGTGGCTAGTGGATAGATGGAGCATACAGGACAAGTGCTTCTTCATTGGTGGGCACCAGCTCGAAATAGAGCCGGCAGACATATACTTTTTGACCGGTTTGCCTAGGAGAGGTGAACATTTGACTCTATTTGGGGCTAGGGCAGGTGGCCAATCTGTCGATAGCCTCCGGCTAGAGTACTGCAATGTCTAGAACCGAGACAAAGGGATAGATATCAAGACCATATCCCGTCCTGAACTCATGGTGATTGCGTTTACAGTTACCAGACTCTGTGGTAGCGCAACACTATATATAGCCACTAGATCCCAGATGCAAATGGCAGTTGATTGCTTTCGAGGCACCATTTTCAACTGGTGCGATGCTGTGTTGGCTAATGTAAAAGGCCAACTGACCAGGGTCAAAAACGGACAACCGAAGACCTTTGGCTATGGTGCTATAGTTGTGAGCTTTGTTCTGGAAAGGGTTCCGGTGTTGATCCCGCAGCACCTCACTGTTGGAGCTGGGCTTCCTCGAGAGCCCAAACTGATGCGATGGGTTGCAGTTATGGCCCGTCATCTTGATGAGGGGACAGAGGTCGTTCGATTCAAGCCTGAGTATTTCCAATGGTTGTAGAACCAGGTTTTTTCTATCCAGGACTTTCCTTATGCTGGTGTAGATTTTCGCGGTGACCCAAACATGGCTCTTCCACCAGGAGAGCAATGGGATGACTCAGGTAAAATCACTTTCAACATGTTTCCTAATTTAATTTTTTTTTTGTTTTTATCTCGTCCCAAAATTGATAGTAAAAGTTTCAAATGCAGATGTAGGCCCACGATGACTAGCCGCTCTCCGGCCTTACGAGAGGAAACAACCAGCTGCAGCGGCACCAGCCCCACAGGACGAATCAGCAGAGACTTTGGCCGAGTTGGAGAGCCATCTAGAGCGCTTAACAAGGGACATTCCGGAGACCAGCATAGATGACATTCCTCGTCGTCTTCAGCACTATGTGATTGGGGTTCCAGGACCTTTTAGGAGATTCCTTTGTAAGGTGGCCCGTGTAGTGGTTTCTTATCGAGATCATCACCAATGATAGGATGATCGCCTATTGTAGTCACATATGACATTTTTTCTTTTTGTACTTATCATTTTTGCCGATCATAAGGTGTTTTTTAACCTATGATCGAGGACGATGTATATTTTGACACACTCCTATATTATATTATATCACTATTACCAGCTTATCTTGTTAAACATGTTATGGAATGTTTTTAAATTTACTTGTATGATTGTTGCACATGTCTACTTAACATTTGAGAAGCAATTGTATCTGCTAATGTATTTAAAGATCTTGGAATATGCTGATATTCAATATAGTCAAATTCCCATTCCAAGAGACGCACTCTCAAAAATAATCTCAATAATACTGGATTTCTAATGGCATATGCTATATTAAGCTGTAATACAACGAGTTCAGAATCTAACCTCACTATCAAACTCCGAATCCCAAATGAAATAGATTCAGATAATAACTCAATCACTGCACTATATTCTGCAATGTTGTTTGTTTTTTGACCGAGGCTTACCCCATGCATAGATACCAACTCGTCAGAGGGCGAATAAATAACCCAAGTGGCGGAAGAAATATTCCGTGTACTACGACAAGCACCATCAGCGAAACCAATATATGTTTGGAGAGGCGTCGACATCTGCAATATCAAGAGTAAAACCAAGATAAGCAGGAATAACGATGAAAAACACTCTCTAAGCTAAGCATACTCTTTTATCCAAAACACACCAGCTAGAAAGAAAACTAACCTAACTAAAAATCTCCACACTCATTTTAAGCATAATACCTCTTCAGGTAAAGACCATTTCTGGGTTTACCTAAAGAGACCCCGTCAAAGTCTACCAATTCATAGGCCCCTTTTGCTAGATTTCACTTCACAACATAGGGACCATGCCACATAGGCACGAATTTTCCAGTGCCTAATTTATCATTTGCTTGATCGTACAATAAGACTAGATCTCCTTTTGAAAAATTTCGAGGGGTCACATTTCGATCATACTGAGCTTTAATAAGTTTTTCATGAGATTCGATCGCTAATGCAGCATCACGTCGATTCTCACCTAGCTGAGCCAAGTATAACAAACGTCTTTCCTCTTCGGAAGTGGCTGGAAGTAATTCGATGGCCATACGTAATGACGGGATGTCGCACTCAATGGGTAACATAGCTTCCAGACCATAAACTAGTTGGAAAGGAGTGAACCCTGTTGACGTTTTTACTGAGGTTCGATATGCCCAAAGCGCTGAAAATAGCATGTTATGCCAATTCAACCGATGAATCCCAATGATTCGTCGGATCATGATGACTAGAACTTTGTTGATGGATTCAACCAGACCATTAGCTTGTGGATAATAAGGAGTTGAACTATCGTGTCGCAAGCCAAGCTGGCCTGTAAGTTCAATCATCATAACGTTTCAAAAATGACGCCCATGATTAGTGATAATCGCTTGTGGAACACCAAACCTAGCAATTATATGATTGTACATGAAAATCGCAGCTGTTTTGCCATCTACCTCAAATGTAGGCATCGCCTTGGCCCACTTGGTAAAATAATCTACCGCAAGGATGATATACGCATGCCCCCCGGCTGAGTGAGGGTTACATGTAACAAAATTGATACCCCATTTGGCAAAAGGACCAACGACAATTATAGGGTGAAGAGGAGTAGGTGGAGCGCGCATCTTTCGATCAAAAATTTGGCAGTTGTGGCATTTTCGGACCACGATAATACAATCTTTAAACATAGACTGCCAGAAGTAGCCAGTGCGCAATATCTTTTAGGTTGTGGCATACCCAGACATATGACCGCCACACGCTCCAGAGTGACAATCATTTAAGACCCTTTCAGCTTCCTCATGAGTTAAGCAACATCAAAAAACAGAGTCCGCCCCACGACGATAAAGAGTATCTATAATAATTTTGAATTGTTGGGACTGGAAGCGTATTTTTCGACGTTCTGACCGTGCAATATCTGGCCGAAAGGATTGGGTTTGGAGATAAACAATGATATCCCCGTACCACGGATCTAAAGTGCTGATTAGAAATAAGGATTCGTCCGCAATGGGCTCCTCCGCCACAGTTTCTGTGTCAGCACGCGGGAAGTCACACATTAACTCTACAAAAACTAAAGATTTCTTTGACTTAGACTTTTCGAATTCCAAGTCGAACTCCTGTAGGATCACAATCCATTTGGAGTACTTGACCCCCATCAATTGTTTGGTCAAAATATAGATCATAGGGTTGCAATCAGAAATGACTGTAGTCTTACGTAGTAAAATGTAATGACGAAAACGTTGGATAGCTTGAACGGCTGCCAATGCCAATTTCTCCACATGTGAATATTTTAGCTCAGTTGGATTCAAAGTTCGACTAAGGTAATATATCACATGTTCAGTACCGAATTCATCTTCCTGAACTAACACCATTCCAATGGTAGAATGGGAGGCAGCGAGATACAAGAAGTAGTCTTGGTTGTAGTTGGGAGGATGCAACAACGGTGCATGGGTCAATGCGTGTTTTAGTGCATCAAAAGATTTCTCAGCTATCTCATCCCAAAAGAATGGAGTATTCTGTTTCAACAACTAGGTAAAACCCTTTGTAATCTCAACGTAGTTCGGAATGAATCGACGTAAAAAGTTTGCTTTCCCTTGCAAAATTTGGAGTTGGCGAAGACTCGAAGGAGGAGGAAATTTGATAATGGCTTCAACCTTCGAGGGATCAACGTGAATGTCGGCTTTCGAAACAACAAACCCCAGTAACCGACCCGTTTCAATAAAAAAAACACACTTGTGGGGATTCAACCTAATCCGATAATGCCTACACCTCATAAAGATTGCTTGTAGATGGACGAGATGATCAGCTCGATGTAATGAATGAGCAGGCAAGTCATCGAGATAGGGTTGCACAATGTGCTTGATACCATGAAAAGCATAAGACATGGCCCGTTGAAAAGTTGCCCCGGCGTTCTTAAGCCCAAAAGGTAATTTGCAATAAGAAAATGTCCCCCATGGACAAATCAAAGCCATTTTTGGTTGATTAGTAGGTAGAATATTGATTTGATTATATCCGGAAAAACCATCCATGAAGGAAAATATTTCACTGTCGGCACAATCATCAATGATTTGATCGATATAGGGAGTTGGGTAATTGTCCTTTGGACAGGCTCGATTAATGTACCTATAATCGATACATATTCTTATTGTCCCTTGCTTTTTGTTAACCGAAACAATATTTGATACCCAATCCGTTAACGGGATGGGATAAATGAAACCTGGTTTGAGTAATTTTTCAACTTCTGCTTTAATTGCAGCAGCTTTCCTTGGGTGGATCTGACGCAAACGTTGCCGGACAGGTTTAGCATCCGGGTAAGTTTTGATTTCATGAATAACAATTGCAGGGTCAATTCCTGGCATTTCCTCATATGACCAGGAAAACACGTCATGGAATTCTTGAAATAGGGCCTTATATGTTTGAATTTCATCTTCCATACAAGAGGCACCTATATGAACGTTTTCAACAATTCCAGGTTTAACCGAAATGTCAAGGGGAATAGTTCGAGAAATATTTCCCAAGTTTAACTCGGAATCAGGATGTTTCATTGGATTTTGAGCTTCCTTGACATATTCAGCCGTAAAAATTGATGAAAAATCATTTTCAAAACGATCTCCCTCGGGTAAAAACGAATATCTGTGATGAAGATCTTCCCATGGTAACTCATCGACGCATAGGATTTCACGAATTTTCTCATCAGTTTGAACAAGTTCAAAAAATGTTATTGATTCCAAGTTTGATGTCGAAAGTGATTCCTCATGGACCACATTCATTAAGTCAATTTTGGTTGAAGTTGTGTCGGAGAACGACTGCACGACCTGATACGCAATTTCATATGGACTCAAAGGCATAAGATCACCAAATGGGGTTATCTCAGATTCAGAAGGTATGATCCAAGGATCATCATTAACAATGGTGTCTAATGAAATCATATGAATGGTTGCAATAGAAGACGATGCGTTGATATGAGGAAAAGCAAAAGTTCCCAGTAAACAGGCATCTTTAACTAGTCCTACTCCAACATCCTTATACGAGATAGTCGTTTTACCAACATGCTGAATGTTTTCAGCAGAGGCTGGGTCGGATGAAAAGTAAGATAGCTGGTCTAATTTTACGATCTTTCCATTATGAGGGAACTTTATAAGCTGAAAGACCGATGAAACGACAGCTGTCATAGCGTAAGACCAACTACGACCCAAGAGAAGGTTGTAATCTAGAGGGGAATCAACCACCTCCACATCTAGATTAACAGTTTTACCTTCAACCCCTATAGGTAAATCCTGTATAATGCCAAAAGGATGAAACCCACGGCCATCAAAGGCCTTTATAATCGTCGGAGATTGATTAGTGAAGGAGAACCAAGTGATCTCCAACATTGTATCAACATAATACACGTTGAATCTCCCTCATCAATCACAGTCCTATGAACAGGTCTATTTTTGACTATCACTGGAATCTAGACAGCCATTTGATGAGGTAAGCGTGGTGCACTATTTTCTAGATCGAAAATTATAAGGTTCGAGTCCTGAAAGTCAATAGCTCCTATAGCCGACAAAAGTAATTTACGCTGTGCTGGACATGATTGCAAAACTTCCAAAGCCGACATTGCTGAAGGTGAAACAGCTAAATCTTCAACAATGTTATAGTTCTGAGCCGCTCTCGCATGTGGATTGAAAGTCGACTTTCAAAGTATACCCTTGGCGGGTGGTTTGATTACTAAGTATGGATTAGGTTTCTCGATCTGTAGTGGATCAGAACCGGGAGCTGAGGTTGATGGATTAGAATGAGAAGATTCTGCTTCTTTACCATCAATAGGACTTTTACTTCCATAATCTTGCGATCGAGTCTCAATCCCAACATGGGACATCATCAATATGGGTTCTTCGTTGGAATTTGAGGAAGAACCTATCATCTTACTGTCTTGATTTGGAAAAGGATCCTTCAAAACAGCAGGAGTTTGGGAACCTTTGAAAATTTTCGCAACCCCTGCACGATGGGGGCAGTCTCTCATAAAATTCTCTTCGTCACAAATGAGACAAGGATAACGAGGTTTGCGTTTCTCATCAGTTGATTCCGCTTTTTCTGGTTTCTCTTTCGAATTTTTATCTGTTTTATTTTTCTTCTTCCCTTTCTTCTTACCACCGGATTTTGATTTAGCTGTAGATGACTCTACAACATGAATATTGGCGGAAAGTTTCGCGGAAGAATCTCCTATCAGGGAATCTGGCAAGGTTATGATAGGAGAAGAATTCTTGGAAGACTTCTTCTTACTTCTAGTATTAACCGTACCAATCATACCATCAGCAGCATGAGACCTTGAAGGAGCTGCAACGATTTGATTTTACTTGAGTAGATCGGGGATTTTCTCGTGTAATGTACCTGACTGAGTATAAACTAAGTCAAGGTACTATTCTTGAGCAATTACTTGCTCCTCAGTAATGACTCCGGCCTTAGCCACATCCTCAGTGATCTTGGGCAATAAATATTTTACAAACCATTCGGCTAAGATCTGGTCCGGGATAAAAACTTTCACTAAACGCCGTCAACTTCTCCATTAGTGAATGTGATCTGAAATGTAAGTGGACGTTGACTACTTTAACAAAGTTAATAATTCTGTGCCATTGTCATACCTGACTGGCAACTGAAAATGAGTTAAAAACGAAGTAGCTAACTGACTAAAGTTATAAAAAGTAGCTCGCGGTAACTCAATGTACCACTTGGCCGCAAGACCAATTAGAGTGTGCTGGAAAAGTCTTAAACGGATTGAATCATCTGAAATGGAATTAGACGCAGACCAGAGGTTATAAGTCATCACATGGTTCGACGGGTCCTCTCCTGGCTTACCTTCAAACTTAGGAATATCACTAGGTAGCTTATTCGGCATTGGCGGCCAAAACGAAAGATAGTTAATTGGATCATTCGTAAGGCGTGACAAATCAGGCAAGTCCAAAGTTGTGATAAATGGTAACTGACGATTAGGGTCCCTAAAACTCTGGGTCGTCAAACCAGTCCCAGGAGGAGGATATCCAGGATAACTAGGAATTGGAATTGCATTTGGGATATTATATCCTCCCGGAAAACCAGGATTAACCGAACCATACTAGGGTTGTTGAGTTTGTTGATATGTATACCCAGGGTACGGTTGATACTGATAGACTGGTTACTGCACAGTATGACCGAATTGGTATTGTCCCTGGTACAGTTGTTGAATAAATTGATGTTGACTGGTGACGACTATACTTAAACCAGGTTGTCCTACAGGCATCTGAACCGAAGTGTGGACCGAGGGTCCAGACTGAGGTAAAGATGTCTGAGGAGTAGATACAGGAACAGTAGAAATCGAAGCTATCGATACTCCAGAAGTAGGTGGGGTAGATGAAACAGATGTTGCAGTAGTTGCAGCAGTCGATTAAGGCGGAGTACGAGGCATACTAGGCCCAAACTGAGAAGCTACAGAAGGTGCAGAAGTTTGAATAGTAGACTGGACAGGTTGTTGGGGTGAACCAGAAACCAAGGGTTGTCCAGTTTGAGATGACAATTGCACATTCGGTTGCAAGACCTATTGGGATTGAGATGGATCCCACACTACATTCATTCCGGGTACAGACCCATAATAGGTTGAGAATATTGAAGACCATAACCGGGTTGAGGGTAGGGTTGATAATTCAACGGTACATTTCCAGATCCTTGAACATATGATTGACCAAAAGGTGGTTGGTAACCTTGGGTTGGGTACTGACCTTGGGGTTGATAACCCTGAGGCACGTACTGATACTGGGGTTGACCTTGAGGTACATATTGATACTGGGGTTGACCTTGAGGTACATATTGAGTCTAGGGTTGACCTTGAGGAATGTATTGTCTCGTAGGTATGTACTGTCCTTGAGGTTTCCCTCCAGGTGCAAACTGAGTACCTTGAGGTTTCCCTCCAGGCGCAAACTGAGTACCTTGAGGTTGCCCCCCAGGTGATACTTGAGGATTTTGAGGCTGCCCCCCAGGCGATGACTAGCCACCTTGAGGTTGAGGATTGGGAATAGTACCTGACATCATGAGAATATCTTCTACACTCAACGACTTAGTACCATTATTTCCAGTTAATAACCCTTGTTCAATAGGTTGAGGAGATGGTCTCGAAAAAGTACCAGAAATTGACTGATACCCAGCGGGAACAGAAGGACCGCCGTACAAAAAGGCTTTCGGAGATTGAGAAAACATGGACGACTGCCTTGACATATTTAACAGAGGATAGTAACCTCTAGGTGTTGGGTGATAAGAAATATGAGGTGGTGAAAAACTTAGTCCCAAGTTTTCCAAAAAATTAGTCAATGAAAGATACCAAGCACTGCTCCTAGGTGGACTATAAAAGATTGATTCACGCTCCCTAATCCCTATAACAGGTTGATTTTCAGGGATAGGGATGCCTTCTTCTTTTTCCGGAATAGCAATTTCTTCAATAGCTATTAGTCCAGAAGGAAGATTTTGGGTAATTATTCTTTCTACCCTAGGTGAACTAGGACCACTAGAAGCTGGAGAGGAAAACCCTGATATTGGAGTAGTAGCAATTTCAGATTTAGGTTCAGATATTTCAAGTTCTTCACCTATATCACTAGTAGATGAAACACTACCAGTAACTTCGGAAACAGACACAGGCTGTGCACTATAATCTGCTACTAAAGCTGAAAAATCAGGATATACCACCAAAGAAGACTCTCCTTCTTTAGGTGACCCAACTCTACTGTCTCTAGGAGTTACCAAGGCCCGTAGCCCTTTAGGCTGGCTCGGTGAAAACTCAGGAGGTTGGCCGCGAAGTCTGCGGGACTTCCTCGGTAATTCAGCCACGGTTAAAAATTTTAACTACTTCACACGAAAACAAAGTAAAATCTCAATGAAAACCACCTAAAGCCTCTAAAGAACCAAACAAATTGAATCACACGCCTAAACAATCTAGGAGATCAAACCACATACAAACAGTAACTTTTCATACTGAAAACACTAGTTGGTGATGAAATCCAATGTCGCAGAGTTCAATACAGAAATAGTGGTTGGAACATTTACCCCGGCAACCTGCTTAATGAATAGACTGGCACAAGTTTCTCCACTAAACCGTCTCGAGTGAAGAGAACCCCCCAGAAAATCCAAGTGAGTCTAACCGACGTCTGCTCCAGGTACAGTGGGATCTTCCCACCATCGTCACCTTAGGAAGAATCCTATAGAATATGGTCACTATGGTTACCAATGGAAACAAATATACCTGGGGGAACAGTCTACGATCCGATACACACGCAAGGGCAAAGTAGCAAGCTCAATCCCCTTGAAGGCTCCTTGACATAATCCATGGTTTACCAACAAGTGACCCCAGGCTCCTCGACAATGGTTAATCCGAGGTTTACCGTTTTTAATACGTGAATATCTGGTGTCGTTCCCAATGAGGAAGGATTGATTCCCACACTGGTTCGGGCACGATCTTGTGCTTCTCCTTTAAGAGGAGCTTTCCCAGAGCATAGATGCAACAATTGGATTTCTCTCCTACCGCAAGATATAGCTACTTGTTTGTTTTACTGTCTTGGAGAGTTAATTACTCCCTACTCCAAGACACTAGCCTAAGCTATGTTGGTGTAATAGAGCCCTAGAAATAAAAGATTTACTATATTGATTTTACTTTAAGTGTTATTTTTATTGGTTTTTGATTAAGTCAAGAGGTGTGGATATGAAACTCGTCGTGTGAAGACTCGACTCGAAATCACTAAAAAATTCACTTAAGATGATTAAGCAATCTTTTCCCTTCAATGAACTTCTAGCTAGGAAAGAATTTGAGAATGCAAATGCTTGTAAACACAAATCTTTCTTAACAAACAAATTAAAAGAAGATTTTTTGTTCCAATGCACTCAAAACGAGACAACTAGTTATATTCACAAGAATTTTCCCTTTCTTTCAAATGCTCAAATACTACAAAAACAAACTTTTTCAAAAGAGATTTTTGTATTTTTATAAAACACTCAAAATTATTAATAAAGCAAATCTTGAGATCTACAAACTATAAAAAAAACTATTTGAAGTAAAAGCTTACAAGATGTCTTTTTCAAGCATGTTTTACTTGGCTATAAGCAAACCAAGGACTAACTTGTCCAGAATCAAAAATCAGTCAAAAAACAAGCAATTTTTTGTTTTCTTTTGTAAAAATGAAATCCAAACTTTTAACACAAGCTTTTTCGAAGTTTCGCAAAGAGAAAACACAAGATGGATTCCTCAAAAAAGGTAGATTTTGCAAATGGTCAGACTCATAAGAAGGCCAGTAAAAACCAAGGTCATCTGAGGCTTCTACAGCTTCTAAGCTCTGAGCTACTACACGACCAAAATGAAAATCAAGACCGACAACCAAAACTTGTAGGAATTTCACCTAAAACCCTAACACCAATGGAATTAAACCAAGGAAATTTCTTAACAAGTCACATGCAGGTCTGGGCAGGGGATAACAACATCTAAACAAATACTAAACTGACTGAAAGAGCAAGATTTAAGTTTTTCAAAATTTTAGCAGGGTCCGCAGGCCCACAGTTCACACAGGTGCATGCACGCTCTGTGTGAAAAGCAAACATGCGTATAAGTACGTACTTTGTTGCAAGCAGAGGGTGTGGGCTTCTCCTAAAGTTATGAAAACCAAAAATAATCCTAAATCTACTAAATCCACCCAATTCTACACACAACAAGCCAAAAACAGAAACAAAAACCACAGTTTCTCAGGTCAAAGTCAAAACAAGAAAAACAATCAAGTCCCCAGTGGAGTCGCCATTTTGTCACACGGAATGAGTCGAGGTTGCAGACAAGATCAACCTCCCTAGTATCTAAAGATATCTAGTGACAAGCAAGTCAATCAAAAACTATCTTTCTCTAAATATGCAATTAAAAACAAAGGTAAACAAGTGTTTTAGGCCTACCTTGGGTCCAATGCAAGTTTGTGGAAGCCTCTCTCTTTTGCTCCAAATGAGCTCCCTTGTAGCAAGTCTGCAAACACAAACAAGCAAACAAATTAAATAGAACCTGAAAAGCCAATATCATAAAGCATATCCATCATAATGATCAAGGAGATTATGAAACAAACCACATAAGACAATTTGTTGATAAAAATGAATCTGATTGTATTAATTCAAATCAAAGAAGAACTTTATAACTTATTCCTTGATGTTGTACAAGCTCCTCCTAGGGTCCAACAAGAAGTCTCCTCTACTTTGACAAGTTTCACTCACTTCCCAATGAAGCCAAAAGGTATGTGATCTCTCCTCTCAAGCTTAACTAGGAAGTCCCAATTCCATCAAAATTTACCCTCAAAAATGTTCAGCTTCTAACCTCTCCAACAACTAACCCAATGCCTTAATTTATAGTGCAATGGACGGAAGTTACTAGGTCCTCCTTCAAAGGGATAGCTCCTCTTACCAAGGGATTAGCTCCTTCTCTTTTGGGATGCATGAACCACCTTCGAGCGAACAATCCACGTCAAAATTCCTTCTAGAATCATCTAGAATTAACCCAAAATGAGTTTTTTAGAATAAACTTGCGCCTTTTTGACTTTTATAGGGGTACGCACCCACCCCTTTACAGATAGAGCGTGCAGATACGCAGGTAACATAAACAAAGGGTGCAGGCCCACAGGAAAAAGTGAGATAAAGTGCGAAACCAGAGCTTTATTGATTTTCAATGTCTTTCTCTCATTTTCAAAGCTTGACAAGAAGGGCTGAGGTCTGAGACTTGCTTAGGAGGACAGTATAAGTGATGATAGACCCATACTGACTACAAATAGTCATGGTGACGATATTTTTGTGTAACAATTACCTATGTCAGAAATCTTATCACCAGGTCAGCCTCACCTAAACAAACCCAGGAACCTATAACACTCCAACAGAAAAGAAAAGCCTTGTTGCAAAATCCCAAAACAATGATACAGGAAACACTAGAAGTGCTACAGAAAAGGCAGAAAGTGTTATAGGAAGAGGAGCAAGGGCATAAAGGAATCTAAGATGAAACACCACAAGTACAGGAGGGGGCAACTTCTCCAAAGAAAGTTGAGGGAGTTTCTATAGAGCTATAGAAGCCTATCCCACAACCCAACTTGATCTCCTACTACAAATTCATTGAAGGAGGTAGAGTGATCCCACTAAAATTTTCAATCACTCTCTTCTTTGAACTTGAAAGAGAAAGAGGAAGGACACGCCGATGGATTCATATTGCTAAATTGAAGAAAGTGGAAGATGTGGGCCTTATGGAAGAAAAACTCCTATAGATGGGCAAGGATTTGAGTGAATGGAGAGATAGAGAATACACCATGACAACACAGTTGTAGGTAGAAAACAAATGGCAGAGGAGGAAATTGCAAGAAAAGGAGAGCCAATTAGCCACCATGGCAAGCCTCTCCATGGAGGCACTTCAACGCATATTTCCATCCAAATCCTATGCACTTTACCTCAAGGATCAATGGATGAAGTTCCAAATTAAGACATTAGCACAAAGTAGGACCATGCCATTCTAGGATTACGGGCAATTCATTCATTTGTGTGACAAGAGTACCCTTGAACACAAAGCCAAGTTACTTGAATTCTACCTGCAAAACCTTGCCTTCACAAACCTAAATGTTTGGGGCCCCAATACAAAGTTTGGAGACTTGTAGCTGATGGCCCTTGCATCATGGATGATTCATGAGGAGGCGAGGGATAAGGAGGTGAAGAGAATAGTAGAAAAAGAGGAAAAAGAACCCCTCTACATCAGGGAAAAGAAAATAAATTCAATGGCTATAATCAGTAACCACAAGATCATTTCCAATGATGCTCAACTTGCACAAAGATACCTAGACACCCAAGAACATGCCATCTCCCACTTTGAGGACACTCTCAGACTATTGGGGACTGAGAGCCAACAAGCATTCCTGGGAAGATGGATTAAACCACCATACAGTCTCTGGATCAGGGAGTATCACTCTCCTAAGATACTGAGGAATGCATTGGAGAGAAGACCCCTATATAAACATGTCATGCAAAGACTAAAGATCAATTGGATTAGAGTTCAGCTCAATCCAAATTTGTTGTTGGGTTTGCTGGAAAGAAGGAAGGAAGAAGAGGAAATAAAGTAGTGGGAAGAGATAAAGAAAAATGGAGGGTTCTATCCTCAGGAAGAGACACCATCCACAGAAGCTTGGGATGTGAGAGAGGCCACTATGGTTCTGAAGGATATGGATATAAATGAATAGGTTGCTCATAGGATGAGAAACAATTTCAATAGGGGGGTTATGATGAGGCTCATAAATAGGTAAACGATATGGGTCACAATGCCACTCTCCAACTTATTAAATTGTCTTTTCTCACATTTATTTACAAATTTTGTTATATTTTTCTTAGTGAGAAGAGTAAAACTGAGTTACTATGTCATGTGGCCTAATGTGTGTTAAATGCAAGAAATTGGAGAAGTTTTGAGTTGACTTGAGTGTAGGGGCTCAGAGTAGGAAAGAAAGAGAGATACTAGGAAGTGGTATCCCTCCTTAACTCCTCAAATCCATCAAAAAATCTCCCCCTCTATCTCATCAACGTAGTTTCACTGGAAACCAAGCAAGCCGAGTTCATTGGAAACTAAGCTAGTGTTTGTCAAGGAAATGTTACTCTCGAGTTTGGGAGCACAGTATCCGTATTTTCTAGGGAGTTGTTGGTATCTCCAGTTTTTTTATAAATAAGCAAGCTAAGGGACTCATTAGGATTCAAAGTTTTATTGTAGCCAAGAGGCCATTAAGATGAATCACATTTGACTATTATTGTTATGATGTATTTGACATTTTTATGATAATGAGAAATTTTGTTTTGATCCAGCACTGAGTTGACTCAAACAGTTGAAGCTCTTGGGTTATGGCCCAACCCTAGCAGTAGAAGTTCTATATTCTTAGCTTAGAATGTTTAATAACTGTTGAATTTATTTATGTTTTCTTTTTAGCTTAGAAATTTGATCAATTTATTGCGTATCCATGCTTTCATTAGCTTAAAGAGTATATTAATGTTGCAATCTAGTGAAGGAAAATATACCAGAAAAACTTGTGACAGTGACCCTATCCCATCTCCCTTATGGGATCATGATTAGGGGAGCCCACTCTCATAGCCCAAAAACAAAGTTTTTCTTTTGTTCATTGCATAGATTAAGTTTTGTTCTTAGCTAGATAATTGTTTATGATTTCGTGGAAATATTTGCAGTGGTTATCCTGCTTCTTAAGAGTGATGTAGCTTAGAAGGTAGCCCATTTCACAGATCTAGTCCTTAACAATAGTTAGATCATATTTTCTAAATTCAACTCACCTTTTTCATGTTGACATGAAATAATTTGTAAATGAAAAGAGAGGCATTTTTTATTGCAAGGATCGTTGATATGCAGGAAGGGATTCCTCCAACCAAATCCATCTAGGTCTTCTCCACCTTCTGTTGATACATACCATCCCATATTCCTAACCTCTATTTTTAAGCCACCATGAGCAAGTTTAGGAATATTTGGCTTTATTGAAGTGTTGGGCTTGGCCTTGGGTAATGCTCACCTCCCCTACACCTTCCACAAATGTCATGCACCTTTCCAACACCTCATTTTACCATTCTTGTACTCCAAAACCTCTCAGCTAACTTCCTGTAGCAAACCTATAGCAACTTGTTTTGACCCTGTTTGACCTACAATGATAGTCTAGCCTAGTTTAGGAGTAGGTTAACTCCTCGTCTTGGACTCCATGACCAAAAGTGCCACCTAGACCATTCCTTTCACTCCTTTCCTTCCTATAAGATTGGGTAGCATTAGCTCTTTTATTTCTAATTTTAGCAATTAGAAAATTATCTATCTTGCAAGTGTGAATGAGATAGTTAATGCATGCATGTTTGACTCATGAAATGATAGAATAATCTTCCATTTTCAAGAAACCCTGATAGCTGGGTGATCAAGTACAAGATTAGCATAGTTTCCTTTCTACAAGTGATTTGTGTCATTTCATAGCTTTTACAAGTTGGCAACTTTCATTTCCTGGTTTTACAAGAATTTACCTTCTCTACACTAGAAATAGCTTTACGTTCCACTGTAAGTAGTCAAACTCCCTCTATTTCAATAGAGGAATGGTCTGGAACCCTAATGGTCAAGTGCCCCAGTTAGGAAGTGACTTCAGTAGAGTGATGCATCTGATGTGTATATAGCATTGTCACCTCCAAGTTTGTAGGAAACCCCAGGTTGATAAAGTAAATATGGTAGCCCTAGGAGTTGCAGCAGTCTTGCTGTAATATTGAGGCTCATCAAGGATTTTCATAGCTTGTAGCACCTCTCATAGATCTAACTAAGAGGGGAGATTTTGAGTGGATGCAGGTGGAAGCATTTGAGTGGATTGTCAAATTTCACACAACCCTTTGTGCTGGAGTGTGATGCCTTCGGTGAAGGGGTTGGAGCCTTTTTGACATAGGGGGTCACCCTATTGCATTTGAGAGAAGGAAATTGTTGCCTCATGAGTGGTTGTACTCCTTGCACGACAAGGAGATGTTGGCAGTGATGCATGCACTAGCCAAATATAAACTGTATCAAGTGGGAAATCGGTTCAAGGTAAAGACCGATCACAACAGTCTTCAATTCCTCCTTGAGAAGATGTCATTAGAGGAGAGGTAGAAGAAATGGGTGAGTAATATCATTACTTACAATTTTGAGATTGAGTATGTGAACAATAAACATAATGTGGTAGTCGATGCCCTCTCTAGGAGACCAGCAATGTTGTATTTGATGGATGTCACATAGGGTTGAAAGGCTCAACTATTGGTCGAGTACTCTAAGGAAAAGAAGGCTTATGATATTTTTGATGGCACATAAAGGGATGGCCGATTCAATGGATGGATGATGTGATTTACCATAAGGACCGAATCTATTTGGTATCGGGATCTCAGCTGAAGGAGAGGAGCATGCAGGCAGCGCATGATTCCCCCCTAGTAGGGCACCTAGGCTTCCTCAAGACATACTGTGTTGTCAGGGAAAGGTTCTCTTGGTGGGGGCTTAAGGGAGATGTGTTGAGGCGCGTGAGGGAGTGCGTGGACTACCAGAGGAACAGGATGGAGTTAACCCACTTGGTCAGTTTGCTACAACCACTTCCCATTCCGGAGAGGAAGTGGGAGAGCGTATCCATGGACTTCATCACTGGGCTACCAGCTACACAGGGGCGAGAATTCATCTATGTGGTGGTCAATAGACTGACCAATTTTGCCCACTTCTTCACTATTTCATCTAGATATTTAGCTTCCCAGGTGGTCGAGTTATTCTTTCGAGAGGTTTTTCGGTTGCATAGTCTCCTCAAGACCATTGTGAGTGACAGGGACATTAGATTTATGGGGCCTTTTTGGCAGGAGTTGCTCCAACTAGTGAGACAAAGCTTACACCCAACACTAGTTATCACCCCCAAACTGATGGGTAGACAAAGATTATGAACAAATGGCTGGAAGGGTACCTGCGCAACTACGTGGGTGGGAAGCAAAGAGTGTGGTTCAAGTGGTTACACCTCGGGGAGTTCTGCTATAACACAACTTATCACATGTCCATTAGTATGTCTCCTTTCCAAGCACTCTATGAGTATGATGCACTTTCATTTTCTGACATGGTGTTTGGAGATAGCAGGGTCCTAGGGGAAAATGATTGGGTTCAAAAGATCCAGAAGATTATCCAAGATCTCAAGAACAAATTATAGGTGGACCAGAATCAACAAAAGGTATATGTTGATAAGCGCAGGGTGGAGAGACATTTTGAGGTACGAGACATGGTCTACCTACGCTTACAGTCCTACAAGCAATATTCACTCAAGCAGAAGGGAGTAGATAAGCTTCGACCCCAATTTTATGGACCATATAAAGGTGGTTTGGAAGGTTGGAGAGGTAGCCTACGAGCTAGAGCTACCTATGGAGAGTCAAATTCACAATGTGTTCCACATCTCATGCCTGAAGAAGGCATTAGGGCAGCATGTTACAACAACAACTGAGTTGCCTCCTTTGGATGATGAGGGGCACTTAGTTTTGACACTTGAGACCATATTGGAGACCTGGGAGAGGAGATTGAGAAACAGGGTGATCAGGGAATACTTGATCAAATGGAAGGATTTGCCGAAACAAGATGCCACATGGGAGAGTGATCAAATCTTGGAGCATATAGTTTTGTAGTTGCTCTGGGACAAGAAAGATCCGTGAGGGGAAGACTGTAATTTCCCTTCCTAATTGTTCTCCCAAGGAGAGGAAAAACAATTTTGACAATTTTGTTATTTTTGTCTTAACACATTTTTTATGGAAGAACTTAGGAGAAATGGGGGTCGATATGCCTTTAGTGGATTGTGGGGGACACTCACCCACTAAAAATACGCATCCCTTGGAGGTGACTCAATTTTCCTAAGTTGGTGGTTGAAATATTTGATGAGACAAATGTGGGGCCCAAGGGAGAAAAAATAAATAGAAGGAGAGTAGCAACATTTGGGGCCTTTTGTCAATTTCAGAATTCATTGTTGCTTTGGTTTTTCAGCTAAGATACAACGTGTTTTTTCGCACCAGAGCATCCAAAGGAGTGAAGCTCATACCTTTCCTTCGGTGGACCTCGAGTGAAACCCTAGGAGGGCTTTCCTTTGTAGTTAGATACCAAGAGCGAGACCCCTTTTAGATAATTAGGTTGCCTTGGTTCAGTAAGGACGCAGTGGGAGCAACAGGGACACAATGGGAGCAATAGGGGTGCAGTGGGAGAGACTCCATGTTTGGGTGGAGCTGTAGAGTCGAAACTTGGAGGTGAAGTGTTGCTAGAGGCATTCTCATTGACTTTTCATCACAAAGGAGTGATATCATAATAGGAGGACGAGCCAAGCACCCAGGATGAGTCTTTGTTTTAAGGGACTATGCCAACATCACCCATGACTGCACAGTCATTAGAGTGGGTTGTGTGGAGGGAGTCTTACCTGGAGGATTGAGGAGATGGGTTGTGGGGAAATTGTTGGGAGGGTGATTTTGGAGGATTCTTTTTGGGAGCAGAAGACAACAATTATAGCTACAGGCGCCGAATTCTAGTGTTAGAGGAGGGTCATGCTCTAGGAGGTTGAAATTTGTGGGTCAAAACCAGGGAAAACCCTTTTTGGATTTTTCTGAGTTTTTGGAAAGGAGTACACTCTGAAATTTGCATAAATTTCTAAGTTGTTTTGGGGGGGGGGGGGAATAGTAGAGTTCAAAGTCAGCGAGCAGTGTAGATTTGGAGGGACAACAAAGCTTCCCGAAGAGTTGCAATTCTACAGCAGTTGGGCACTTTTGTGTTGATCACCTAAGGCTTCTAGCTTGCCTTTTACAAGCCCTGGTTCACCTCATCAATGTTCTATTGTACTCTAGCATATTTATTAATGAAAATGAGTCATTTGGGTGTTTGATGAGAAATTTATGTTTATGTGTTAATTGTTGAGTACATTTTTTTTAATTTATTACATGTCTTTGTTATCACTACAAAATTTTCATTATGAATATTACAGTTTCCATGAATTAGAGCATGTGAAGGGGAGGCTCCAGTTTCATTGAGTTAAAGGATTTGGATTGGAAATGGGCCTTGTATACATATGACATGTGAGTTGTTAATGATATAATACCTACAATGATCGAGGTTATGAAATTAAGGTATAGCTTAGAACTTTAAAACACCATTGATACATAACTCTCTTGCTCTTAAATTTATTTGTAAACTACCATGGTTATTCCATTGAACAATTCATCACAACATATCCGATAAAATTATATTTAAAATCTGAAATTCTACACTATTACAGATTTATTAGATTTCTCTATCTGTATATTTACTATTAAAGTTATGTAGAAAAATAGATAACACAAAAATAAAAACTCACATGCACATTTAACACAAGATATGCTTTGGGAAACCCTTTCGGGAGAAAACCCAACTGGAAGGTGGGGTCACTCCACTCTCTTTATCTGAATGGAAATATTGTTGCAAGTACAAACGAGTATGTCTTCTGACTTGCGGATGCTATAGTGCATATATCCTCTCTGGGTGTTCTATCTCTATCCCTCTTGGCTATTTTTTCTCAGTTATGGAACAAATACGCTTGAAAGAAGGGAATTCCTTTTCCTCCTAGTGACCTAGTTATAATACAACCCAATAGCCTACTTGTGGTTAGGTTTGACTACCTCAACTCTTAACCAGAGTTATAATACAAACTCTTCTAGAGGCTTGTACATCATAATCACGTGGCTAGCCCTTTTTCCATGAATAATGGGGGCTGATGTGGCATCCTCTCGAATTATGGTGGTGAAAATAAGAAGTTCAAAATCTGAGTAGAATAACCTTTGCATATTAACTCTGATTGATGAAAATCTTTTGTTGTTGGAAAGGTATCTATGAGTAAATTAGGAAAAAAATGTGTGGCACTAAAGCAACATAGTTTTACCCCCAAAAATTGTCGCTTGATGCCTCAAAACACTCTTGAAAGGTTTCAGACCCTATTTTTCCAAACTATGTCCCACTAGTACAAATAGTCCTATAAGTTGATTCCTCCACTTTTTCCACTCTAAAAGGATCAAGATGGATAAAAAAAAATATAATGACACATATGGATCATAAAACTATTGTTGGTTTGCTATAAAATTTGGCTTTAAATGTCATTGTTACATATCTCCCCTATTTTTAAATTTCTGGTCTCATTTGGAAGAGAATTTGGCTTAGAATAGTATTGATACTTATCTCCCATACCTTCAAAGTCATGGTCTCATTTGCTATAGAATTCTCCTATTTTTTTATTTCCCACAAAACCTAGAAGAATGAAAGCTTTGAAAGTAATGAGTTTCATACTAAACTCTTTCTAAAATAAATGGAATTTTGCAATAGTTTAAAGAATTTATTTCACTAGAGAAATTGGCTTAAAATACGATTGCTACATATCTCCCTACTTTTAATGTCATGGTCTCATTTACAAATTAATTTCGATTAAAATACCATCGATACATATCTTGCCTACTTTCAAAATTATGGTCTCATTTTCTAGAGAATTCACTTATTTGTTAATTTCTTACAAAACCTAGAAGAAGGAAAGATTTTGTTTTATGCTCTTGACCTACGAGAAGATTCCAGAATACCAAATATGCGTAAAAATACAACCCAGAACACAAAACAAAATGAGAAAAGCAGCAAGTATTTTATTATTCAGAGATGAAAGCAATGTTCACTTGCCTCTTCGAGGGGGAAACCTCCAGTAGAGTAAAGCGCCATTACAAAATAAGACATGATGCTCCTCAATGGGGAGTCTCTATCCTTTATATAGGATTCATACATACAATACCATGGGTCAGTACCATGGTTATCTCAATACCACCTATCTAATACCATGGCCCATCTGCAAATAATTGTGGTCCCTTTCTTAAATGTGGGTCAACCACTTACAATTATTAATACAGGATTTATTGACTCTTTAACTAACTATAACTATGACTCGACCCTATTACATAAATAAAGGGGTTAGGGTTGGACCCTAACATGCCCTCCACCATAAAAATCAGCCTTATCCTTAAGGCTGAAGCTATAGACACTGTTGAAGAATAGTGGTTGGTTCCCAGGTCGCATCTTCTGGAGAGGTGTCTTTCCACTTAACGAGGACTTCCTTGATCGTGTGGCCACGCAGATGTCGTTCTCGTGTATTGAGGACCTGTTAAGGTTGGAGCCAGAGTGAACCTTCTTCATCCAATTCAGGTAGACTCGTTTGAATTATGTAATTGTTCTCCACCACTATCTTGAGGCATGATACATGGAAGAGTGGATGGATTTTTGAAGTTGGTGGCAAGGCTAGCTTGTAGGTTACTGCTCCAATGCGCTAAAGTAATTGATAAGGTCCATAAAATTTTGGAGCTAATTTTTGACAACCCTTGTCTTTGAGTGATGTTTTCTTATATGTTTTCAACCTTAGGAATACTTGATCCCCTTCTTGAAATTCGTGCTCTGAATGATGTTGGTCTGCCTATTGCTTCATGCAATTCTAAGCTTGATGGAGATTATATTTGAGATGAGCTAGCATGGTTGCACGATTCTGTAGGATTTGATCCACTGCTTGCACCTTAGATCATCCAGGGATATAAGAAGTAGGTGAAGGTGGGAGTTGACCATACACTGCTTCATATGGAATCATCTTTGTGGCTGCATGATAGTTAGTGTTATACCACCATTCAGCTAGAGGTAGTCACTGTACCCAATGATGTTGCTTTTCTGAAGTGAAGCACCTTAGGTATGTCTCCAAACATTTGTTGAATGCTTTAGTTTGACCATCAGTTTGGGGATGATAGGAAGTACTTAGTCGGAGTTGGGTGCCTTGTAGCTTGAAAAGTTCTTGCCAAAAGTTACTAGTGAAAGTTGGGTCACGATCAGACACAATGGAAGTGGGCATGCCATGCAGTTTGAAGATCTGGTGCATGAAAGCTTGAGCCACCAAAGTGGGGGTAAATGGGTGGGGTAGAGCACAAAAATGAGCATATTTAGAAAGTATGTCCACAACCACCATGATGACTGACTTGTTGCCTGACTTCAGAAGACCAGTAATGAAATCCATAGAAACATCCATCTAGATTGAGGCAGGTATGGGAAATGGTTGTAAGCTGCCTGGTGACTTGACTATTTCTCCTTTGTGGCATTGACAAACATCACATTCAACTACAAAGGTAAGAATGTTAGTTTTCATGCTTGTCCAAAATAAAGAACGTCGAGTGCGAGAATAAGTCTTCTGAAAGCATGTATGGCCTGTAGTGGGAGATGAGTGCAACTCTGCCAAAATGCATGTTTTGAGGGCGGATGTCAGCGATATAACTACTCTATCCTTGTAGTGAAGAATCTCATCCTTCCAAGAGTATCCAATTGAGGAATTAGGATTTGATCTCAAGTTATTAATGAGTTGGGAGAGAGAGGGATGTGAAAACCATTCCTTGCGGACTTCTTCAACCCAATATGGTATGGAAGGGAGATTGCTAGCATGATGCTTTCATCCTCAAATTGGTGTGATAAAGAATACGTTACTACATTGTCACGCCCTTTCTTGTAAATTATCTCATAATAATATCCCAGCATTTTGGCCAACCGTTTATTTTGTTGGGGCAATGATAGACGTTTCTCCAAAAAATATTTGAGGCTTTGATGGTCTGTGTGGATTTGGAAACGTCACCCCAATAAGTATGGTCGCCAGGTATCTACTGCTAAGTATGGTCGCCAGGTATCTACTGCATGTAAGATGGCCATCATCTACTTCTCATAGGTAGATTGTCCCAGATGTTTCCCACTAATTTGTTGGCTGGTGAAAGCCAAGGGTCGATCTTTCTGCATTAAGATAGCACCAATACCAGTACCTGAAGCATCACATTCAATCACAAAAGATTTGTTGAAGTCTGGTAGTGCCAATATGGGAGTGGAACACATGGCCTGTTTAAGAGCCATCAATTCCTATTGTGCTGCATCAGTCCAGAGGAATGAATTTTTCTTGAGAAGGTTAGTGAGGGGTCTAGCAATGCGACCATAATTGCGAACAAATTTGCGATAGTAGCCAGTGAGACCAAAGAATCCCCTCAAACTATTCAAGGTTTTTGGTTGGGGCCAATCTTGCATTGCTTTTATCTTTTTGGGGTCCACCCGCACACCTTCACGACCCATAATGTGGCCCAAATACTCAACTTCTTCCACACAAAAAGAGCACTTGGATAATTTGACAAATAATTTATGATTTTGGAGCAGTTGCAAGAGTAGGTCTACATGCTGAAGATGTTTTTCCTAGGTGAGGCTATAGATGAGAATGTCATCAAAGAAAACGAGGACAAATTTTTAGAGTTATGGTTTTAGTAGGTGATTCATGAGGCTTTGAAAAGAGAATGGGGCATTACTGAGACCAAATGGCATGACCAAGAATTCATAATGGCCTTCATGAGTTTGGAAAGCAGTCTTGGGAATGTCTACTTATTTCATGTGTATTTTGTGATAGCTAGAGCGAAGATATAGCTTAGCAAAGAATTGAGCACCATGTAGTTCATCCAACAAATCATCAACAACTGAGATAGGGAATTTGTCTTTGACTATGAGCTTGTTGAGGACCCTAAAGTCTAGAAACATGCACCATTCCCCATCTTTCTTGAGCACCATGACTACTGGTGATAAATAAGAGCTGATGCTAGGACGAATGACACCAGCTTCAAAGAGTTCATTGATGATTTTTTCAATTTCATTCTCTTGGATGAAAGGATCTCGATATGGCTGCACATTTGGTGGTTGTGCCCCTAGGACCAAAGTGATGCTATGATCATGTTCCCCTTTAGAGGGTGGAAGCTCTTTAGGTTTGTCAAAGACCTGCTGGTGTCGATTCAAGACCTATTGCATTTCAGGATGAATATGAAGAGTAGTGGGCTCGATGGCCTGGATGGCATTAAACGGGGTGATAACTTCATGATTGCCCCTTTTCAACAAATTTTCCATGTGATGCAAGCTGTTGATAGAAGGAGCACTTTCCTGGAGTCTGTTGACCACTGCGTGTCAACTACCCATAGCAGTACACCCCCTTTTCTTCGCAAAAGGGATAGTGCTTGATCGACATGTCTGTGACATTCGACAGTCATCGTCCATTGGATCATATTAAGTTTTAAACCTAGTTTGCATGTTGAATTGTAAATAATCTTAGCAGAGTTGAGTCATGTTTGTAAATTGCCTAGGTGGACCTAATTTTCTAGTGATAATCTATGTTCCAAAAGGTTTTTCGTCTCAACGATCCATGATCGGCATAGTTTTCCTTCAACCTGACCCCAAAGCTAGAATGAATTTTGTCATTAGAGTCTTAGGAGAATCCTAGTGTGTTAATCTGCTAGATTATAGTTGTGTCGCATAACTGGGTGGTCTATGAGGGTCTATGTCAAAGAGCTTTTCCCCCTTGAGATGTAAAATTGTAAAAGTCATGATTTAAAGTGTCTTGAGGGTTAGGAAATGTTTTAATCCCCTCATAGGTCCTAAGTCCTAGGTCCTAGGGAAATTTTTCCAAAGGCTAAGTTCGAGGAATCCATAATAAAAAAATAAAAATAAAAATAATAATAATAAATAATTAAAAAATATAAAAATAAATAAAATAAAATAAAATAAACTAAATAATTATATATATATAATATATATTATATAATAGAATAAAAACCTAAAAAATAATAAAATAATATTTTTTGAGTAAATAAATGCAGAATTCAGTTTTTTAATGCATTAAAAATTCGACGGATGAGATTAAGAGATATCTTGATCCCCATCGATGGTCGACATCATTTTGACATAGATCACTCGAACTAGCCGTTGGGAATTTTTCCTTTAGATAGGGTCCTAGGGATCATTTCAGATCATTAGATCTATGAGTCTTGTGCTAAAGAAGCTATCTTGTAAACTTTTTCTGGTGCTAATAAAGAAAGACTTTGGGGTTGAAATCTTGCTGGTGTTACTCTCTGGAAGTGCTGTGAGCTATTTTATTTTCTGCATATTTTAATTTTCATCCATTAGTAACAGCTTATGGTAGAGTATTGTTGAGCATAGGTATCTTGTTCACTTGCTAGGGTTTGAATGGTATTAGAATTTCTGAAGTAATGGCAGGTATCTCCATTGCTTTTGAGATTTAGTACTATTTTTTCTCTCTTTATTGATGGTTGAAATGAGCTGTGCAGGAAACCCTTATTGAAGAAGATCAGTGGGTGTTTGGGGAAGTTCTCAGCTGAACTAGCCAACTCCCGCAAGCACTTTCTTGCAGAGCCCAGCTAGTTTCGATCCTGGGTTTATTATTTAAGTTTGTTTTCTGATTTGCATGAGAGATTTCTCAAGCATTTCATAATAAGTCTGGAATTTTGATAATATTACTGCTGATTATTGATAAACCTGGCTATTTAAGAGTCAAAAGTTGTAAATGCTAATCTAGGGTTTTAATTTTGTTTTATGCATATATTATTTTAGGTCTTCCTTTCTTTTGCAGATTTCAGGTACAGGGTGTTGAGAAACAGTTTCAGGGCTCTTCCCTCTTCATCATCGTTTCCCTGCCATCAATCTCTTGTCAAAGCTGTGGGAAAGCATCCTGTTGCCATCATATCTGCTGTTTCAAGCCAACTTTCTCATCATCAAACGCATCTTCTTCAGCAACAGTTTATATTCAACATTCAACACACCTGAAAACATTACGCCATAGCAAACTCACATTTTTTTTTTTTTTTTGGGGGGGGGGGTTATATGTATGGTAAATTTCGATTTGGCAGGTTATCCCTTGTTCCATGCTGTTATTTCCAACCATAAGCCAAATCCTTCCCACAGAGTAGCAACTTCCATGCGTTTTCCATCTCCGTCCTCTCATCCCTCACGTGAAACCCCACTCATCTCTAGCATTTCGTTTCAAATCTTCACGCTGGCATTTATCCGTGTGAATACTTCTGCCGCCATCTCCATTGTTGTGGCTTCTCAACCCGCAATCCTGTGCCTAAACCACCCAAATCAAGCTCCTTCGTGCAGTAGTTCTTCTGACGCCGACAACCTCCCTGCACATTCGCAACAACCAGAAACAAAAGGCAAATTTCGTTCAGGTTTTGTGCATATTCTTTGCTTCAGTTTTCATTTGGTTCGAATTACTGTAGTCTTAGCGTAGCGTGTCTTTTTTTGTTACATTAGTTTTTTTTAGCTATTATTTAGTATTGTTTTATTTTTTAAAAAGTTTGGTTCATGATTTCAATAAAAAATTAAAAAATAGAAAGCTCTTATAGATCATAATATTTAGATGCTAGTCTTTTTTGTTTAGATTTTTTAATCTTAGGATAGTTTTAAATTAGATATTATTTTTGTTTCATTTTTTTTTTAATTCAAAAAAAAAAAGAAAAAAAAATGAACTTTATTTAAGTTTAGTTTAGTTTTGAGTTTATTTCATTTAGTCTTAGATTAGATTAAATCTTATTTTTTCATTTTTAGTTTTAAGTTTAAAGTTTAAAAAAAAAACGTAAAGAATTTAAAATTTTAAAATCACAAAAATTATAAAAATATAAAATATAAAAAAGCCCCTTTAGTTAGAGTTTTGATTCTATTTTTGTTTAATTATTAGAACTAAAATTTTAGTTTTAGTTTAGATTTAAGTTTCAAGTTTTTCTTTTAAATATATAACAATAAAAATTTGTAAAAAATTATAAAATTATAAAAAAGGGAGTTTCTTTTCTTTTAAAGGGAGTTTTCTTTTCTTTTCTTTTAAAGTCTCATTTAGTTTTAATTTTTGTTTTAAATTTTTTGTCTGAAAATATAACAATATTTTGGAAATTTTTTACCAGATATAGTATTAGCTCAAGGATTTATCACGTTTTATCTTCTCTACTAAGGCTAAAATTTTGATGTGGAATTAATGTTTATCATTTCTATGAGATTTAGCATGCTTGAATGATCATTTTGAGGATTAGCTACATGAATGTGATCTCTGGTTAGCACTTGACGTGGTTGAAGCACTTTATCTTTCGAAATTTTAATTGTTGGAGTATCATTAAGCTATTAAACATTTATTGATTATCTCGCATGCGGTAAAAGTTAATCTTTGTTGTTTGATGGTAAATGATTGTTAATGAGCTCATATTTCTGCAGCATTTGATAAATAATCGTTTCATCATTCATTTCATAAGGCACTGGTCTATTAACTTAACAAAATCAATTTAGTGCTTGTTTCTTCGTGTCTCCCAACCCAACTGGTCCACAATTGGTCTTCATCATCTCATAGGGTCTACCCCCCTTAGCCACGGGACATAGGCTTAAACGGAGAGATCAGGGATCAGAGTGACATCCCAAAGCAATACCATCATGCCGATCAAAATGTTGCTCTAAGGAAACCACATTCCTAGGAGTAGGATTTATGATATGCTCATGATTTAAAGATCCATCCTCCTCAGAATCTATCCGAAAATCCTTTCAGTCCTTCCTTGGAAAGACAAATTTTATCAGAAGGTTTATTCCAAATTACGCAGAAATAGCTAAGCCTATTCAAAGTCTTCTAAAGAAAGATGCAAAATTTGTTTGGCAAGAAGACGGCAAAAAGGCTTTTCAAGAAATCAAATGTGCTATTGCAAGAGCTCCCGTCTTAGTTAGTCCTGATTATTCCAAGGATTTCATGATTTTTTCTTTCGCTTCCGAAGATACCATCGTTGGTGTCCTTCTTCAAAAGAATAAAGATGGTCACGAGCAGCCTATTGCTTTCATGAGTAGAGAACTTCAAAATTCTGAATTGAAGTACAATACCATGGAAAAGTAGGCTTATGCCTTGGTCAAGTCTCTTAAGCACTTCAAAACTTATGTGGGTTATTCTAAAATCATTGCTTTCGTCCCACATTCTATTGTTAAAGATATATTAACTCAAACTGATTGCTTAGGGACTTGTGCTAGGTGGGTGACTAAAATACAGGAATATGATTTGGAGATCAGACCCACAAAGCTAGTCAAGGGCCAAGGTTTGGCTCAAATGTGGACTGAGAGTAACGAAAAGACTCTTGGTTTGTTTTGTGTTAGCGATCTATCTTCGCCTGAGTTGCAAAGATTAGGAGAGCGTGAGTGGTACAAGGACATAGTTTATTACTTGATGAATCTTGCATGTCCCAACCATTTAGTTACTCATAAGAGAAGGGCTCTTAGACTAAAAGTCACTAAGTATTTCCTTATGAAGGATGGCCTTGGATGGAGAAATCCTAAGGGCATAGTGCTTAGGTGTGTTGATGACATTGAGTCCAAGAAATTAATCTCTGAGTTTCATTCAGGATTTTGTGGTGGTCATTATGCTGCTAGAACTACCGCCCACAAAATCCTGAGAGCTGGTTATTATTGGCCTTCAATTTTTTCTAATGTGCATAAGTTCGTTAGAAATTGTCAACCCTGTCAACTATTCACTGGGAAACAGAAGCTTGTTGCCCTGCCCCTACAACCTGTCATTGTAGAGGCACCTTTTCAGCATTGGGGTCTAGACTTCATAGGGAAGTTCCATGAAAATTCTAGCAATGGTTACTCATGGATTTTAACTGCTACAGATTATTTCACTAAATGGGTCGAAGGTATTCCTACTAAGAATGCCACTGAAAAGGTTATTATGGATTTCATTGAAAATAATATCAATACTAGATTTGGTGTCCTTGCTAAGATCACTACTGACAATGCCAAGGCTTTTAGTTCCTCAGAGTTTTCATCTTTTTGTTTCAAGTATGGCATTGTCTTATCTCATTCATCAAATTACTATCCTCAGGGTAATGGTCTAGCCGAATCAAGTAACACGAATCTCATAACCATTATCAAGAAGATAGTAGGAGATAATAAGAGATCATGGGATAGCAAAATCAAGTATGCTTTATGGGTAGATAGAATCACTAAGAAGAAAGCTACTAGTAAATCTCCCTTTGAATTAGTTTATGGCTTGGATGTAACTACCTATGCACCTGAAATTGCCAGCTTATCAGCTCCTTCAGAATTTTTCTACTAATAAAGATGTTGTTCAGAATAGAATAGATCAAATTGTGGAGTTAGATGAAGCTCGTATGACAGCTTTTGTTGTTATATGTAAAAATTAATCTAACATTAAGAAAAGCTTTGATAAATTCTCTCGATCTAGATCTTTGCAGGTGGGAGATATGGTATTGCTTTGGGACTGCAAGAATGAGAAACCAGGAAAACATAAGAAGTTTGACAGTTTGTGGTTGGGACCGTACATCATTCGAGATATAGCTGGACCAAACTCATTCCACTTGAGCAGATTGGATGGCAAACCACTTGATCTACCTGCGAATAGCCAAATGCTCAAGCTCTTCTTCAAAGATGATATCTGATGCCATGGGGCATCCTCTGTATTGTATTTCTAACCCTACTCCTTGTCATTTCAGCATTTCATTTCTGTTTTAGGATTAGATTTACTTTTCATGTTACTAGATAGTTAATAAATGAAGAGCTTCTATCTTTTATGTGCTTAAATGTTACATGATGATGTTTGAATGGACGCTACTTATTTCCACTGTGTTGCGTGGATGCAGATTCTGGATTCTCACATTCCTACAGTCCAGCAACGTGTCCCCAAGTAGAGCCAGATGTTGACCACTGCGTGTCAACTACCCATAGCAGTACACCCCCTTTTCTTCGCAAAAGGGATAGCGCTTGATCGACATGTCCGTGCCATTCGAGAGTCATCGTCCACTGGATCATATTAAGTTGTAAACCCAGTTTGCATGTTGAATTGTAAATAATCTTAGCAGAGTTGAGTCATGTTTGTAAATTACCTAGGTGGACCTAATTTTCTAGTGATAATCTACGTTCCGGAAGGTTTTTCGTCTCACCGATCCATGATCGGCAGAGTTTTCCTTCAACCTGACCCAAAGCCAGAATGAATTTTGTCATTAAAGTCTTAGGAGAATCCTAGTGTGTTAATCTGCTAGATTATAGTTGTGTCGCATAACTGGGTGGTCTACGAGGGTCTATGTCAAAGGGCTTTTCCCCCTTGAGATGTAAAATTGTAAAAGTCATGATGTAAAGTGTCTTGAGGGTTAAGAAATGTTTTAATCCCCTCATAGGTCCTAAGTCCTAGGTCCTAGGGAAATTTTTCAAAGGCTAAGTTCAAGGAATCCATAATAAAAATAAAAAAAATAATAATTAAAAAAAAATAATTAAAAATTAAAAATTAAAAGTTAAAAATTAAAAAAGAATAATAATAATAATAATAATAAAATAAATAAATAAATAAAATATAAAAAATAGAATAAAAACCTAAAAAATAATAAAATAATAATTTTTGAGTAAATAAATGCAGAATTCAGTTTTTTAATGCATTAAAAATTCGACGGATGAGATTAAGAGATATCTTGATCCCCATCGACGGTCAAGATCATTTTGACATGGATCACTCGAACTAGCCGTTGGGAATTTTTCCTTTAAATAGGGTCCTAGGGGTCGTTTGAGATCATTAGATTTGTGAGTCTTGTGTTGAAGAAGCTCTCTTGTAAACTTTTTCTGGTGTTAATAAAGAAAAACTTTGGGGTTGAAATCTTGCTGGTGTTACTTGCTGGTTGAAATCTATTTTATTTTCTGCATATTTTAATTTTCATCCATTAGTAACAGCTTATGGTAAAGTATTGTTGAGCACAGGTATCATATTCACTTGCTAGGGTTTGAATGGTATTAGAATTTCTGAAGTAATGGCAGGTATCTCCATTGCTTTTGAGATTTAGTACTATTTTTTCTCTCTTTATTGATGGTTGAAATGAGTTGTGCAGGAAACCCTTATTGAAGAAGATCAGTGGGCGTTTGGGGAAGTTCTCGGCTGAACCAGCCAACTCCCACAAGCATTTTCTTGCAGAGCCCAGCCAGTTTCGATCCTAGGTTTATTATTTAAGTTTGTTTTCTGATTTGCATGAGAGATTTCTCAAGTATTTCATGATAAGTTTGGAATTTTCATAATATTGTTGCTGATTATTGATAAATCTAGCTATTTAAGAGTCAAAAGTTGTAAACGCTGATCTAGGGTTTTAATTTTGTTTTATGCATATATTATTTTAGGTTTTCCTTTCTTTTGCAGATTTTAGGTACAGGGTTTTGAGAAACAGTTTCAGGACTGTTCCCTCTTTATCATCGTTTCCCTGCCATCAATCTCTTGTCAAAGTTGTGGGAAAGTGTCCTGTTGCCATCATATATGTTGTTTCAGGCCAACTTTCTCATCATCAAACGCATCTTCTTCAGCAGCAGTTTATATTCACCATTCAACACACCTGAAAACATTACACCACAGCAAACTCATGTTTTTTTTTTTTTTTTTTTTGGGTATACGTATGGTAAATTTCAATTTGGCAGGTTATCCCTTGTTCCACGCTGCTATTTCCAGCCATAAGCCAAATCCTTCCCACGCAGTAGCAACTTCCACGCGTTTTCCATCTCCGTCCTCTCATCCCTCATGTGAAACCCCACTCATCTCCAGCATTTCGTTTCAAATCTTCACGCTGGCATTTATCCGCGTGAATACTTCTGCCACCATCTCCATTGTTGCGGCTTCTCAACCCACAATCCTGTGCCTAAACCACCCAAATCAAGCTCCTCCATGCAGTAGTTCGTCAGCCGCCGACAAGCTCCCTGCACATCCACAACAACCAAAAACAAAAGGCAAATTTCGTTCAGGTTTTGTGCATATTCTTTGCTTCAGTTTTCGTTTGGTTCGAATTACTGTAGTTTTAGCGTAATGTGTTTTTTTTGTTACGTTAGTTTTTTTAACTATTATTTAGTATTGTTTTATTTTTTAAAAAGTTTGGTTCATGATTTCAATAAAAAATTAAAAAATAGAAAGCTCTTATAGATCAGAATATTTAGATGCTACTCTTTTTTGTTTAGATTTTTTAATCTTAGGATAGTTTTAAATTAGATATTATTTTTGTTTCATTTTTTTTTTAAATTCATTAAAAAAAAAAAACTTATTTAAGTTTAGTTTTATTTTGAGTTATTTCATTTAGTCTTAATTAGATTAAATTTATTTTTTCATTTTTAGTTTTAAGTTTAAAGTTTAAAAAAAAATTAAAGAAATTAAAATTTTAAAATCACAAAAATATATATAAAAAATATAAAAATATAAAAAAAAACCACTTTAGTTGGGGTTTTGATTCTATTTTGTTTAATTTTTTAGAACTAAAATTTTAGTTTTTAGTTTAGATTTAAGTTTCAAGTTTTCTTTTAAATATATAACAATAAAATTTGTAAAAAATTATAAAATTATAAAATAGGGAGTTTCTTTTCTTTTAAAGGGAGTTTTCTTTTCTTTTCTTTTAAAGTCTCATTTAGTTTTAATTTTTGTTTTAAATTTTTTGTCTGAAAATATAAAAATATTTTGGAAATTTCTTGCGAGATTCAGTATTAGCTCAGGGATTTATCACGTTTTATCTTCTCTGCTAAGGCTAAAATTTTGATGTGGAATTAATGTTTATCATTTCTATGAGATTTAACATGCTTGAATCATCATTTTCAAGATTAGCTACATGAATGTGATCTTTGGTTAGCACTTGACGTGGTTGAAGCACTTTAACTTTCGAAATTTTAATTGTTGGAGTATCATTAAGCTATTAAACATTTATTGATTATCTCGCATGTGGTAAAAGTTAATCTTTGTTGTTTGATGGTAAATGATTGTTGATGAGCTCATATTTCTACAACATTTGATAAATAATCGTTTCATCATTCAATTCATAAGGCACTGGTCTATTAACTTAACAAAATCAATTTAGTGCTTGTTTCTCCGTGTCTCCCAACCCAACTGGTCCACAGTTGGTCTTCATCATCTCATAGGGTCTACCCCCCTTAGTTGCGGGAGACAGGCTTAAACAGAGAGATCGGGGATTAGAGTGACAGCCCCCGGTCTGAGCATTGTCGTGAAAATCTGTGCGACAACAGAGTCCACAGAGGGTATGCATGTGGTCATTCTGCTTAAAGCTCATATATAACTCCTAGAAATCCATGGTGATTGGGCCTAGTGTGTGAAGCCATTCATCCCCAAAGACAATGTCACAACCACCCATGTTAATCGCAAACATGTGGGTCTTGAGGTGGTAGTCTCCCATCTGAAGTTTGATATTTTCACAATGGCCTTCACATTTAATTGTCCCTCCATCAGCAATCTAGACCTGGAAATTAGAGACTACCCTAACAAAACAATGAACAACTTTGGCCACTCACTGATGGATAAAGTTATGAGTGTTGCCACTATCAATAAATACTACTACAAGGTGATGTTTAATAAAGCCTCTGATTTTGAGAGTTTGAGGAGCAGAAATTCCCGCCAAAGCATGTAGCGAGATAACCGGTTCCTCTAGCGTAGCTAGGAGTTCATTATCCTATTGGGTTTCCTCAACCTTTTCCTCTAGTCCCTCAAGGTTTGGGGCTTCCTCAGATGAGTTGTGATCAGTACATCAATTTGAAAGAATTTGGGTTCCTTGCATTTATTCCCTTGGGAGTACTTATCATCGCAGTAGTAGCACAATCCTTGTTTTCTTCTTTCCACCATTTCTGCTAGGGACACCTTTTGAACCTTAAGTGTTTGGGTAGGGCCTTGACCCTGGGTAGGGTGTCCCTTGGCTATGAAATTTGGACGAGGAGACTAGGTAGCTAAAGCATGTTCCACTTCGATAGCCTTTTTGCAAGCATCTATCCATGTAGGTGGGTGGTGCATCTAGACATGTGCTTGGATGGCTTCTTTGAGACCACTTATAAAACACTCCAAGTAGAATTCATCTCCCACACCTTCTGTGTGGATGGCCAATGTCTCAAAGGCTATAATGTATTCTTTTACTATGCATGTCTATCGAAGCTTAATAAGACAACCCAAAAAATTAGAGTCTCTATCAAAGTGATCACAAAGACATTTTGAGAACACTTGCCAAGTTAGTTTCCCGTGATAGCATCTCTGATGCCACTGCCACCATTGCCATCTCTCTTGGTCCAAGTAAAGGGCCCCCACACGTAGTTTAGTTGGATCATCTTAGATATCATTCAAAATGAGATATTGTTCCATTTGTACTACCCATACTATTGGATTAGAGCCATAAAATTTATACATGTCCATCTTGGGTGGCCGAGGGTGGGAATGTTGGTGATTTCCATGGAAGTGAATATGATGGCTAGATTCTCCTTCAAGGTCTTCATTAAAACCATGTGCCTCCAAATGCAACCCCGATGTGCTCACTTTGAAAGTGTCCATGAATTTATGCATCTAGTCCGCTAGGTTCTGGAAAGAAGCCAACTATTTTTCAAGGCTCTCAATCTTCTCGTTGGCCATGGCTTGAGCTCTAGTTTCTACCATACACTAATCATGGTCACTTGTCGTCACTTTGAAAAAATTTGGGACCACCCAAAAATGGAAGCTGACAAGTGAATGGTACCACGACGATCAGCTCGCCATCCTAATTCTTATGGCCTAAGTCTCTTATAAGCATCCCGAGAAAGCCTCTTTTGTTTTTTCTTTTTTTACTCCGAAAGGAGTTTTACTCCTCGCTTATCAATATTGTAGTGACCAATTTCCAGAAAACTTAATCATGCCCAATGTCCTGAGAGAATCACCTTAGGGTATAGGAGCCACAAGCCTCACTGCAAAAATGGTCAGATCTGCCCATGAAACCCCCAACTATTGAATGTGCGTTGGATTGTGGTGGCGAAAGAACCCCAATTGCTAGATCTGAATGGTACTGTGGCAGTACAACCTCAACTAGTGGATCTGATTTTTGTGGTGGCGACAGAACCTCAACTACTAGATCTGATCTCACAAATAAGATAATGGGTGATCTTTAGAGAGTCAAGGGAACTATGGTCTTAAGGGGTGTCAAGTGCTACAAATCGTAATATACATAAGGGTCCAACAATAGTACTCGGCCCAATCTTTTAGGGCACTAACTAAGGAGGATCAACCGTAACCTTAGCCGTACTACCCGACTACTCTATCGTGCGCATGAGTAATCTCCTCGAGTGTTGTTCTCGATGTATTGTAGCAGCAAGACAACCGATGATTTATCTAAGGCGAGGTTTCAGGTGAGCCTAGGGGGCTTCTGATATACCTAGAGGGTACATGGAAGATAGTCTGTGCGCGGTTCTATCTAATGCGCCATTACTCAAAGGGGTGCCCACAGGTGTTACAAGGGAGTCCAACAAGCATGTCCACCCCTTGTATTTCCTACGTGCATGCCTCCCCAATCCACAGGTTTATGCGCTCAATGACAAATCGCGTGGTTTAAGACATCGGAACACGTCTCTAGCCTAAAAAAAATTCTGCCAAAAATGGAGATAACACTAGCACTGGAAAGTGTTCTGATACCACTTGTTATGCTCTTGACCTACGAGAAGATTCCAAAATACCAAATATGCGCAGAAATACAACCCATAACACAGAACAAAATGAGAAAAACAACAAGTATTTTATTATTCAGAGATGAAAGCATTGTTCACTTTCCTCTTTGAGGGGGGAAACCTCCAGCAGAATAGAGCTCGATTACAAAATAAGACATGATGCTCCTGAATGGGGAGTCTCTATCCTTTATATAGGATTCATACATACAATACCATGGGTCAGTACCATGGTTCTCTCAATACCACCTATCTAATACCATGGCTCATTTGCAACTAACTATGGTCCCTTTCTTAAATGTGGGTCAACCACTTACAATTATTAATATGGGATTTATTGACTCTTTAACTAACTATAACTATTACTCGACCCTATTACATAAATAAAGGGGTTAGATTTGGACCCTAACATTTTGAAAAATACAAGTTTTACATTGAGCCTTTTCCAAAATAGATGCAAGTTTGCAATCTTTTAAAAATTTTATTAAGCCCATCAAACTTCTAATTATACTTGAGTCTCTTCCAACCATCACAACTCTTTCCAAGGTAGATACATGTTTGTAATCCTTTGAAGTTGTTTTAGATTTTCCTCCAACATCATAAGATTTATAATTTTCAAATAGTAAAAAAACATAGACTTATTAATGATAATAAACTTCTAATTATTATTTAAATTATCCATTAATTATAAAAAAATAATAATATTTAATTTATTGATTTTTATTGTTTTTTATTTAAATAAGAACAAATATTTTAACATGTTTTAAGAGTTTATGTTTTTTAATTCATCATTAAAAGAATGATTTATTTAAAAATATGTGAGGGAAATTCCAGATTAAATTATTTGAAAATGTGTGAGGAGGATTCATAAATATTGTGTAATAAATTATCATAAACTTTTATATTATTTCAAAACTTTTTAGGTTTAAAATTCATTGGAACTCCCCCACTCTTATTTCAAACATGAAACCAAAATATATGGTATGTTATAAATTTCATTACGTATTTTCAATTTCTTTCCTCAGGAGAAAAGCCGTAATTTCATTCCTTTGAATCAAAATTACATTATGTTTATACTATTCAAGAGTGTATTCTTGAGGCTTTATAAAGCCTCACAAAATCTAGCAGAGATTGTACCAAAAATATCTCTAAGATGTGCCTCAAAACCATTAACATCACTTTTAACCAAAGCGAGATATCGATCTCATAACCAATCAAAAAATGAAAAAGTCCATAATATAGTTTAGGAATAATAGACTATTCCTTAATGCCAATTGAAACAACAACATATATATGTGGTTCAGTAAACTAGATATAAAGAAAAATGAAAAAAATGAAGGGCGGCTTATGATATATGTCTTTATCCTTCCGCTACAAGATTTTGAGTTGCCTCATCCATATATGGCCAGTGAAATAAATCACAATGTTTTCATCATATATGTTATGTAATGTATTAGGGACCCCTATCCATATCCAGACATTATTTAGAAAGGATATTCATTGTCTGGTTACTTTCCCTATATATATGAGCATCATAAGAAAAAGAAGTAAAATATCTTTTCATCCTCATAATATCTTGTAGCACGGGAAAAAGAATAAAATTTTGACATTGATAATTATTGTTGGCCGAATTAAAACCATGTAGAAAATCATCAAAAACTTGAATCCGGTCACATCTATTACCGTTTGCAAATACTAAGAGGGATTTGAGGGCTACAATCTTGTCTAAGTTTTTGGTACGCCTCCCAAAACCCATTTTTGCATGAAATTTATTCACCTTTGGGAGGAAGAGGATGAACCCCCCACCCACTTCTATGATTTTCCTCCTTGGAGGCTCCATAAAGAAAACCCCATGGAATCGATATGTCCAAATTCTTCACTCTAATTTGACATGGATAAGATTTGGCTGAAGCAAAAGGGAAATGAGAGAGAATTGCAATTCCCTCAACTAATATATTCTTTGGAAATGTTCACCTTTCCTGGAATATGCAATTGTTACGAGCTTGCAAAATGCCCCATGTAGCTATAAGGGACAAATATTTTATATATTATTTGGTCATGTTTCGATACCAAGTGCTTCAAAATTATTCCACACTCTGGCCCTCCCATACACTTGTTGGTCCCAAAGAGGAAGTAAGTACTACCTAAACTATGCTCGAGAAGGGGTAGTCGGTCAGAAAGGTAACTTATAGATTCTACTACTGATCTGCATAGACAACACCACTCAGGTCCCATTTTTAAACACTTTTGCATCACATCCCACGTAAGCACCTTACTTGTAAGGAGAGACCACATGAAGATCTGAGAATTCATAGGGAATTTCATTTTCCTAATGGTTCTCCACCACCAACCATGCTTGATTGGTTGAACCCCTTTGTTGATGTGGTCGATATCCTAGTTTTGGAGTGTATTTCCCTGAGGGTGAGAAAGACCAAATTAACTCATCCTCCTAATCTATTAATCTAACATTGATTCTTGCAAAGTTGTCACGTATCTCATCCATTCAATCTGATGTTTTCCAACCACACGAAGGCCTCTACCTAATCTCCAATTTTGTTGCCATAAAGTTCTGTGATGAGGATCTGCTACCTGAGATAATATCGAAACTCCTCCATCCTTGAGCCAATTGACCACTTGTTTAGATAATATAAATATGTCCCTGCTGCCTTCCCATGTGTCAATATCTATTATAATGTTCCTTTCATCCCCTACTCTCCACACAAATCCATTGTTAACAATATCAAAGGAGTTCAACACTACTCTCCATACTATAGAAATGTTTACCCTTGACTTGAATGGATTGCGCAACCAATATTTTAGAGATAAGGGAGCTATATATTTTCCTTAAACTACTTGATTTCATAGGTTTTCATTAGTGATTAATCTCGATCCAAATTTTACATCTAATGTCGATGAGAAATGAAAGTTATTTTTAAGTCCCCAGCCTCATAAGGCTTTCAACAACGCTGTCTTCTACCATCTTACACAAAGAACCGCAAAATGGTCTTTTTTATAGCCCATAGGAATTAAAAACATATTCTTTTGGCATTTTCAAGCACTCCCTTAGAAACCCAAGAGAGGGACATCCAATAGACAAGGATGGCCTCTAGGATAGATTTGACTAGCACTAGTGTACTTGCCCTCGATAGGAATCTATAGCTCCAACCTTTGAGTCTCTTTTCGAGTTTTGCTAATAGCCATGCCTAGTTTGCTTTTGAGTAATTTTTTGGTTTCAAGTGAAATCTAAGGTATTTAAACCATCTTCAAAGCCTCGTTGTTCATAAGCAAACTTCTAGAGAGATACATGCTTTCTTCATACTTCAAATTTACACATGAAATAGATGACTTTCGTGGCGTTGATTTGCATTATGGTTTCTTTCCCAAATAGAGTTAGAACTTCAACGAAATTTTTAGCTTCACACATGGAACCATTGCAAAAAATTTATTATATCACATACGAAAAGTAGATGTGAGATATTTGTACCTTGAGCTATGTTCAAACCTTGGAAGTTACCTTGTTTTCTTACCTCATCTAACAAGAGACTGAGTCCTTCAGTTGCTAAGAGGAGGAAGAGGGGGCCTAAAGGTCATCCTTGACTTAGTCCATGAGATGCGTGAAAGAAATGTGAAGTTCATCCATTGATAAGGACTTCAAAGGAAACATAATGAATGCAACCCATGATCCAAATAATGAAAGGAGGGAAACTTGTTCGAGTGAGAGGGTGCTTGAGATAGACCCAACTCACTCTGTCATAGGCTTTTGAGAGATAAATTATGAGAACTATCCCTTTTAGTTGATGAATGTTCATGTTGTGCAATCCTTCTTGAGTTACCCTTAAGGCGTCATGTATTTTTCTTCCCTCCATGAATACAAACTATTCCTTAGAAATCGACCTAGACATAATTGGTTTTATCCTTCAAGCTATGATTTTTTCTACGACTATATATATGTTGTTGCACAGGAAGATTGGTCTAAATTTTTCAAAAAAATGATGATTATTGTGTTTTAGAATAAGAGTAATAAATTTGGAGTTGAATGTTGCCAAGACCTTCCCTTGTTCTTTCGACTCATTTACCACATTTAGCATGTCTTGACCAATCACCTCAATCATTTACGAGAAGGCTTTGATTTCCCACCCATCTAACCTTGGGATTTTTTATTTCTAAAAACTAACCAACACTTCCTTCAACTTATCTACAATAACTTCATCTTGCAAGTCATTTATCATTAGTGAAATTTCGAGGTTAAAAATGGGCCTCAAAATAAAAATGTACAATCAAAATCAACTTTATAAGAACCAATAAGATTCAAGATGAGGATGTCAATCATGGGCGGTGATTTACCATTTTTGGAGTAAAAAGGTAAAAGATAAAATAATAATAATAATAATAATAATAATAATAAACTACTTTTTCAACTTATCTCCCAACAGTTTTACTCAAATTTCAAGTTGGAGCACTCGCTGGATCTGGAATTTAATGCAATTACATTTTTCATGCATTTCTCATTTCTCGTGTAGCAGTGTCTATCAAAAGTATGAAACATGAGTACTTATTGGATGAGAAATTAAATTCCACATCCAATGAGTTCTTTTGCTCAAAATTTCAGTAAAATCGTGGGGAGATAAGTTGAAAATACAAGTTGATTTTTTTTCCTTTTTTCCCTCCAAAATTTGATGAGGTAATCTAATATTATTTTATTATTTCCACTATTATTTTATAATATTCCTTAGGAGGTTCATTTTAGACCTCAAAATTTCTCTTATGATCTTCCTCCCTTACATAACTCGGGAACAATTGAGCTACTCGTAATACGCCCGTAATATTGTTTTGTTGATTTCCTTGAAGAGTGATCGAAAGTGTGAGTTACCTATCATTGCCAACCCCTCAAAAGAGGACACTTGTTTATCAACGTGACCCTTCATACTCCAAATTGTTTTTTGCATCTTTCATCCTTTTCCATATGCCTGAAAAAAGTTTATGTTTTCATCCCCACACTCTAGCTAAACCACTATGCTCTTGAGATGTCAAGCTACTTCTCTTGACGCCAAAATATCCCTTCTCCTTTGAAGTTGCGTTGGAAAATCCTTCCTCACTTGTCTCAGATAGAGCCTTCAACTCCTCCTTTATCCTTAATAGATATGGTTCCTTTTTTCCCTCTTATTTTTTGCCCAAGCCTTTATATGCTCTTTTAAGTTTCTTAGGTTTGATTCAAACTGCTTAGCTCCTAACCTACTGTCCCTTGGAAAAAAAATATTCCAATGCGTCTTCACCAAATTTATAAACTCCTCCTGCATTTTATATTTGCAATAAATTTATGTATTTATAAATATGTTATAAATATAATTTGCAAATTATTATATTTAGCACGCTTTTTTGGGTAGAAACAATAAATGAAATTTAATAATAAAAAATATCATATGTTTTAGTTATTAGAGTTTCAAAAATGATCATATGCTTTAGATTTAAAAAAAAATGTTTTCTTTGCAGGTAAATGGGGACCATAGACAACAAAGAGGCATCATGATTGCCTGGATCCGAGAGGTTTGAAGCAACCAGCAAGGATTCAGGGTGTTGCGACCCAATTTGAGATTCAATGTCTATCAGAATCCAGATTAGAACTAGCCCCTCGACTTGACTTGTGGCATCCAAGGTTATGACGCCACAACCTTTCTAGCATTTTTGAAAAAAAATTGCATCTAGCTTTTCATAAGTGCATTTGTTCTCTTGAAGAATTAAAACACTAGGTATCACCTTCTTTACGTGGTCTTTTAAGAGTCTTTTATTTCCTCTCTATTTGAGGCCTCAAATATTCCAAGAGATGATTTTCATAGGGAAAGGGAGTGGGAGGCGGGAAATGCCTCTGAAATTAGTGTTACTTTACCTAACTTTTCCATTAGGTCTCCTGCTTCATGGATGAGTTGCTTTCTGATTTTCCTTCCTCGTTTTTTTCTTTCCATGGTCATGCTTGGATTTTCTCTAAAGGAATGTTGTGCTTTAGAGACTTGATCCTATTGACATATGGGATTTCCAATTTTACCTTGAGGTATGTTTGATGAAGTTGGTGCAATTGTGTGTTTGGTATGGCATGGGGGTATTTATCTTTACATTCCTCCATCATTGATTCTAGTGTTATCTCATCCATATGCATGACTTCAACACTATCCTTCTATGGTGTAGGTTGAGCATCCTGCATTCTTGTTTCCTTGTTTTGGAATATTGCGTTGATGCTCTAGATTCTTGTGGGTCCTAATTGCACCATCTATTTGTGGTCTTGTTACAAGGACAATGTTTTGGCTTTCCATGCTATTTTTTCAAAAAAAAAAAAAAAAAACTCTTAGCTTCAATGCCTTAAAGCTACTTTTGGACTAAAGGTTCCCCCTTGCCAAGGGTGAAGGCTTTCTATGATTCCTTCTTTGGGAGTTAACTCTTTGGAAACCATAATTATTTTTTTTTGGGGTTGGCTTTGGAGGATTTTCCATCTAGGTCACCAAACAATCTTTAAATAGATGCCCATATTTGTGGCATCGTCTACATCAAAAAGGAACGTGCTCATAATCCAGGGTTTGCAAGATTTCTTCATTCAAATATGAAATCTCTATGGATTTTGGGAGGGGCTTAGATATATTCAAGTAAATACAAATTCTTGCGTAAGCTATGTCTTCCCTCTTTGTGACCTTTAAGGTTTTGGTGAATGGTCCAATGGCGTTTCCAATGCCCTCTAAGATCTCCTCCTCCAAGTATACCTTTGGGAGATAATACAACAATATCTAGACAAAGGATTCCAAGAACGTCTCATTGTCAAGGTTGTATCTTGGAGTCTAAAACCACATGAAAAGGTTTGCATTATTATTGAAATAGGGTTTGTTTTCAAAGCCCTTTGTTATGTTCTCCATATTGTTGAGAATCACATTGAAAAACCACTTTTCCCATAGTTCAAGATCTATGTGGCCCTTGGGTTTCCATTTGTTTTTTATCCAACTGACCAAGTCATGTTTTGTAGGCCAAACACCTATGAATTTACACATCAACGCGCGATCCTGCATGTGTTGGATAAACCTTTTGATCTTGTTGGAGTAGCGTTTGTATTTAGGGTTTTTCACAACCTTGGGAGGAAAATGGTTCTAGCTGCAACTTTTCTAGGTGGCTCCCATTGACAGATTGTTCGCTTGTTGGGTCGAGGCTTGAGTGTTAGCATCATTTGGGCATGGCGCTCACTGATGAGGTGCTAGTGTGGAGGCCCTTTTGCCTCAACCAATAACGCCTCTGAAGACCACATTACGGTTGGAGGGGTTGATAATTTCTCTCCCTTTTCTTTCCACCATGGAGCGCTCAGAGCGAATTACGTAAAGGGGCACGAGAGATCAACATATACATATTCATCCAAATATACTTAATAACAATTTACATGAAAGTAAGAAAATATTATGGATATGCCTTTAACCATAGAGATTCACCCGTACTTTATCATAAAAATTCTTACGCTGAAAATAAGCTTTGTTACAATACCATAACCAATATCATGGTTTACTAATATTATAACTCACATTAATATTATAAATAAGTTTTATTACAATACCATAACCAATATCATAATTTACTAATATTATAACTCGCATTCATATTACGTATATTAATATGATATTTTTTTAATTCAATTAAAACAAAAATAAAAATATTCCTATTTTTAAAATAAATTTCAACCTTTAATTTTCACTATTAAAAATTAAAATGATTGAAAAATATATCGTCCGAAAGCCTTTTCCTTTTCCCAAAAACCAAGACTATCAATTTTATTAATAATCAAAATGATACATGGTATACATCTATATTTCAAAATATTTTAGAATTTTTATTTCACCGAGATTTAATCTTTTAAACTTTTCTCAGTTTTTATTTTCAAGGGTACAATATGCACAAGTGTCGTCCATTGGTTCGTCGTGGAGGCGTATGAAGACGGGAAACCCGTTCACCGTATTGCACGTGGAGTTAGCCTACCTTGACTGAACACACTAAAAGAGACCGGATTCCCGGAGTCGTATTATGATAGGGAACCAGTTTAATCGGAGGCACGTGGGGTTAGCATTCTCGAAAAAAAATATGCTTGACGTGGTTGATGCGACATCGTCAGCCTCTCTTGAATAACGCGTTAAATTTCTAGTGGTCGACTATGGTACAGCAGGATTCTTCATTAAAAAGAAAAATAGCGCATAAACTAGAGGCGGAGGTAGAGTTTTCTCCACAATTTCTAAATACGTGAGAAACCTAACTCATTCCCTATGCAAATTGGTCGACTGTGACAGTAGGGTTCATAATTAAAAAATAAAATAGACAAGCGCACAGAAGCTACAGGCTAAGGCGAAGGTAGAATTTTCTCCACAATTTCTAAATACGTGAGAAACCTAACTCATTTCCTATGCAAATTGGTCGACTGTGACAGTAGGGTTCATAATTAAAAATAAAATAGACAAGCGCACAGAAGCTACAGGCTAAGGTGAAGGTAGAATTTTCTCCTCAATTTCTAAATACGTGAGAAACCTAACTCATTTCCTATGCAAATTGGTCGACTGTGACAGTAGGGTTCATAATTAAAAAATCAAATAGACAAGCGCACAGAAGCTACAGGCTAAGGCGAAGGTAGAATTTTCTCCACAATTTCTAAATACGTGAGAAACCTAACTCATCTCCTATGCAAATTGGTCGACTGTGACAGTAGGGTTCATAATTAAAAATAAAATAGACAAGTGCACAGAAGCTACAGGCTAAGGTGAAGGTAGAATTTTCTCCTCAATTTCTAAATACGTGAGAAACCTAACTCATTTCCTATGCAAATTGGTCGACTGTGACAGTAGGGTTCATAATTAAAAATAAAATAGACAAGCGCACAGAAGCTGCAAGGGTTTTCAATTGAAAACAAAAACAAAAAAGAATCCAAGCGCGCGGAAACCACAGGCGAAGGCGCAGAGTAGGGTTCTTAACTTTTTAAAAAAGGGAAAAAAAGACAAGTGCGTAGAAATTACAGCAGAAAGCCCACAGTAGGGTTCTAAATTGAAAAAGACAGACAACCGCGCAGAAACCAGAGGCGAAGGTATAATGTGTATATAATTATACCGATGCACACCAATCTTCCCCTTAATTTTTAAACTCCTCACTCATTTCCTCTGCAAGTTGCGTCGATAGCGTCTACCACCGCTACCATTTCTATTTTTCCTTTTCAATTGGCAATGGCTACATCCTCATCCTCCGCTGCTCACTCCAACTGCTATCGGTGGTATGATATTTTCATCAATCACCGTGGGCCCGATGTGAAGAAAACCTTCGCCAGATCTCTTTACCTTCGCCTTATTTCAAATGGATTGACTGCCTTTCTGGATCAATATGAGTTGCAACCAGGATACAATTTTCCTGATCAAATAGAAAATGCCATTAAAAGTACGTCCATCCATGTGGCTATCTTTTCACCTGGATATGCCGAATCAAGTTGGTGCCTAAATGAGCTCCTCTGGATGTTGGAGACAAAGGCTCCCATTGTTCCGGTGTTTTACGGTGTGACTCCTGCTGTTGTACGATGGACGGGTGGAAATTATGGTCAAGCTCTACAAACGCTGGCCAACAAAAGGGGATACGACTCCAACACCACTGAAAAATGGAAAAACGCTCTTTATCAGGTGGCGAACAACATAGGGTTCGAGCTGGAGGTGTGCAATGGGTAAGAACTCAACCCTTCTTCCTTCTGAAAGGGTAATTATTCTATGTTTGGTAAATAGACATAGACGTTTGTTTCTCACTAGTTCTCTTTATTTTAGGGAGGAATTGGTGCTGGAGCTGCTGGATAAGGTGGTTAAATGTCTGTTGGAAATGGTGAAAAAATTGCGCCCAAATTTGCACGTAGCGGAATACCCAACAGGTTTAGATTACAAGCTAAAAGATTTTGAGGATAAAGTACTGTTTCCCCAACGGCAAAGCCAGAAACCTCCGATATTGGGCATCGTGGGGCTCGGTGGCATAGGAAAGACAACTTTGGCAAAACACTTCTTTAATAAGAAGAAATCCGGTTATCATAGAGCCTGCTTTTTATCCGACGTCAAAGATAAATCAGCTAAAAACTCTTTAAATATGCTACAGAGTCAACTTTATCAGAGCTTGACTAGATCGCATGAGCAGGTAAACAGTGTTGATGAAGGTAAAACCTTGCTCATAGAGCCTCTCAAATCCTCTGCCGCCTTAATCATCCTAGATGGTGTAGATGATGAAGATCAGGTCCAAGCACTTTTACCTGTTCAAATTCGTGATCTCCATTCAGGTAGCTTAATATTGATTACATCTAGAGATAAAAATGTTCTCAGAATCTCAGGAGTTGAAAAATCAGCAATTTATACACTCACTGGGCTTGACATAGAACACTCTCTAGAACTCTTCTGCTCCCTTGCCTTCAACCAGCCTTATCCGCTTCCAGGCTTTGAATCTCTGGTTGATAAGTTCTTAGAATCTTGTAAAGGATTGCCCTTATCTCTGAAAGTAATTGGGGCACTTCTTTATGGAAAAGATATAAATGAGTGGGAAGAGGAATTGAACTGTCTTGAACAAATGCTTCCCAAAAAGATAAAGGAACCGCTTAAAATTAGTTATGATTCCCTCAATGAAGAGGAACAGCAAATATTCATAGACATTGCATGTTTTCTGGTAGGACACAACAGAGATACAGCGATAAGCATATGGGATGGATCAGGTTGGAATGGAAGGCGGGGGTTTCAAAATTTACAGAACAAATGTCTTGTGGACGCTGACAGTCAGACTAATGTGATATATATGCATGACCACTTAAGGGACTTGGGAAAAGATCTAGCCGAGAAATCGTCTCCGCGTCGTCTTTGCCGTTGGACAGAGAAGGTCGATGATTTGTTAGATCAATCTCCTGTAAGTGATTCAATACTTCATACATTATTCAATAAAAGTCTGATTAATTCTTGAATGCGCTAGTAATAACGATCGTTTTTCAACAATGGACAGGACATACCCATCCGGGGAATTCAGATGGTTCATGGTGAATATGATGATGCTGAAAATGCTCTGTGCGGACGCACTCTCAGGAGATTGCGAATTCTACACACTGAAGATATTCACATGGAACGCATTTTGATGAGGGTGGAGAAACCAAATCTCCTATGGCTTACTTGGAAAACATATCCCCACACTTCCCTGCCTTCTTGGCTTCCCATGAAAAATTTAAGGGTTCTACGAGTCTCCGGTAGTGTATTAACCACATTGTGGCACAGGAAGGGCGAATCACAGGTATATGGATATTTTATGTTAGAGTTGTATGCTTAATAGTTGTCATCTATTTTCCTCGCACAACATTTGTGTGTGAGGATTTCGAAAGACTATGCAGTTAAGAATCACGATCAACATATAAATATCTTTCTTATGGTTGAAACGCGTAAACTTTTTGCTTTTGCAGGCACTTCTGAAGCTGCCGGAAGATTTGAAGGAGTTGTGGACAGATGAATCTGTGCAGTTGAAGAACATCAGCGGGGTGGAGCGGTTGACACAGCTTCGACAACTAGTTATTAGTGGGTGTTCCCAGTTAGAAGAGCTGCCAAGTATGGATTCATTGGTATCTTTGGAGGAGTTGTGGGCTGATAGATGTGTAAAACTGAAGAGCATAATGGGGCTGGGGCAGATGACAAAGCTTAGATACCTAATTGTTTCTGGGTGCTTTGAGTTAGAAGAACTCCAAACCATGGGAACAATGGTATCTCTAGAGAAGTTGGTGGCAGACAAATGTGTGAAGCTGAAGAGCATACAGGGGATGGAGCAGTGTACAAAGCTTCGAAAGCTACATCTTAGTGGTTGCGCTCAGTTAGAAAAGCTGCCAAGTATGCAAACAATGGTGTCTTTGGAAGAGTTGGTCGTAGACAGATGTGTGAAGTTGAAGAACATAGGGGGATTGGAGCACGCAACGAAGCTTAGATACCTAAATTTTTCTGACATCTCCGAGTTACAACAGCTGCCAAGTCTCGAAACATTGATATATTTGGAGAAGTTCATTGCAGACAGATGCGTGAAGCTGAAGAGTATAGAGGGCTTGGCACACTGCACAGTGCTTAGACTCATAAGTGTTACTGGGTGCTCTGAGTTACAACAACTGCCAAATATGGAAAAACTAGAATTTTTGAAGTGGTTGTGGGTAGATGGATGTGTAAAGCTGAGAAACATACCAGGATTAGCACACTGTACAAGCCTTCTGAAGCTAGTTCTTACAGGTTGCTGTGAATTACAAGAGCTCCCGAGTTTGAAAGCATTGGTATCTTTGGAGGAGTTATGGGCAAAAAATTGTATGAAGTTGAAAAGGATAAAGGGGTTGGTCAGGGCCACAAAGCTTAGATATCTAATTGTGTCATACTGCTCTGAGCTAGAAGAGCTGCCAAGTATGAAGACATTGGTATCTCTGGAAAAGTTGGTGGCAGTCGGATGTCTGAAACTGAAGAGTATACGAGGGTTATTGCAATTGACAAAGCTCAGGGAGTTAAATGTTTGTGGGTGCCCTGATTTAAAAGAGGTAGAAGACGTTGAACATATTACATGGTTGAAGGTACTTGATCTCTCTATGTGTCCGAAATTACAGTGTCTAATGTGAAGCAGTTGGGCGGGCGAAAGCATGCTGATTTACAGGAAAAGCAAAGCAACAAGAAGTAGTTCTTCATTGAGAGGATAATTAATCATTCCAAGAGGTGTCTATTGAAATGTTAAACACTCTGCAGTCCATTAAAATGTAACACTATGCATTAAAGCAAGAGGTAAATATTAATTACCCTGCACTAATGAAATAATTTATTTATCACACTCATATCTGGTTCATTATTAAATTAACTTAATATATGGTGTTAAATGTTTATTTAGATTGAGAAAAAAAGTTTACATTTCCACATTAATATCGACAGAATAATTTAATTATCACTGTTCAATGTATGTGGCAAAAGAATTGGCATTAATAATTCGACCCCTGCAAAGATCATTTATTTAACTATTATTAATTTATAGGAAAAAAAAGATCTATGGTTATGTATAAAAATGATTTGAATGGATTAATTTTATTACTAATAAAATTAAGATAAATTCTTTTAATAATATATATATTTTAATCATTTCTAATTTAATTATTTTAAATTTTTGAAAGATAATTTAAATTTTTTATTATAATGTTTTTTAATTTTTTAATTAATATATTTTAAATTATCCAATATATTGAGTTAATTAATAATGAAGTCTATCACATTAACTAAAAAAAAAAAAAATTCCTTACCGGTTAACACACAATTGATTGTTCTTTTAACCGTTTAATCCCCGTCCAAGGGTAAACTTTTCAATTATAATGGTTACTTCTAATTTCAGCATCTGTTATTATTATTATTTAATAAAAAATATCTATCTTTTTTTTGCTTGTCCGGAGGAATTTAAGAAAATAATCTCAATACAATATTTTTTTTACTGCTGAGGAATCCAAGAAGATAATCTCAATACAATATCTCAGAAAACAGATATATTGCAAGTAGTAAATCAAAGTGAGGAATTGAAAAAGATAATCTCAATACAATATCCCAAAAAGAATGACAACAAGAGGTTCCCATCTCTGTTCCCACGCAAACGCATTATTGTTGGAGACGGTAATTTCCCCTGTGCGCGCAGGAGGCCAGCAGGAGGTAAGGCGCCCGGTCAGCAGTCAACGGCCACCCCGAAACCACCGATGCAAACTTAAAACCGGCAGGATCATATCGCACCGACCTTCAGCGAAAGGCAGTTTCCGTGCATCGAGCTCCGATGCAATTGGGAGCTGACAACTGTCCAGCAAGTGATGCTGGCCTGACATCAGCATGTCCCATCCGTCGGAAGGTAACTTCTGGTCCTCTTACCCCGTCCGATATCCGTCTGATCATGAGGCCTCTTTCTCCGCCGTTAGATTGTCTGGTAAGATCTCCGTGGTTTAAACCTGTCTGAAGTACATACGGCCTGTCAAAAATTAATGAAGCGTGGACCGTAACCCATACCTCATGTTAAATACATTGTCATGATTTTGGTAACGTGTTAAATGTTTTACGGCGAAGTTAAATAAAAGTATGGGTAAGTTTATTTTTATATATGTTTTAATATAGAGCGTTGACTCTATGTTTTTTTTCATGAAAACAAAACACCCGTGGGCATTGTAAAAACAGATGTAATCGCATGAAAAAAAAGGAGCGACCCCTGCAGTGAAAAAGAGAAGAGGGGATTGTATTGAAAGAGTTTTGCACATGAAAAATAGTGCAACCCTCGCAGCGCGAAGATGAAATGCATGAAAACACACGAGGAGAAGAGTGTGTGGGCTCGGAGTAGCCATTAAAAAGAAACCAGGAGATTGTCATGAAAAAGCATGAGGTGAAAGTAAAAACAGGGTCAGCAGCACCTGTAAAAACCAACGAAGAAAAACAAGAGGAACGCACAGAAGTGCATGAGTGAATATTTTTGGGTTATAATGTAATGTCATTTTTGGAATGAAATGCAGCAGGGTAAAAACCATTTTGGTTTGTAATGTAAAAATTGCACAGCAGTGCAGGTGGAGAAGGCAGAAAAGTAAATGAAGAAACCAGTGGATTGTTTTGTTGAAAACCATGTGTTGTTTCACACAGAAGTGAAAAGGTAAATGGGTAAATCCCTGTAAGTTTTTGTTTTCACACAGCAGTGAATGTAAATGAAATATTTACACAGTGGTGTAAAATTTCATAGAAGACAGAGTAATTTCTTTTGTAATGATTTGGTGAATCCCTCTGAGTGAAAGAGGATGAATATGTCTCAGTAAATTCTCAGGTGAAAATAGAGTTTTGGTTAAATGTAGTTTCTGGTAAATCCCTCTCAGCAAAGAGGATGAATATGTATTAGTGTGTTTATTTTAATGAATAGAAATCTTTTATGGTGATGAAATACTCTGTTCTCAGTGATTTTTGAAAAAGGGTCCTCTGTGCAAAAAGATCCTGGAGCAAAGGAAACAGAGCATTGGCTCTGTGGTGTTTGTCTGGTTTTGGTATTTTCCCATTGCAAACGAAAAATACCCAACAATTATTCCCTTCTCACCCTTTCAGAGGAGTAATGGATTATGGATTCCGTCCTAACACACATTTGTTATGGACGATGGAAATTTTTGTCTACAAGGGTTCACGGGGAAGAACGCATGAGTCATGCTCTAATGGGTCTTTATTGCAATTTTAGTGGCGGCACATGCATCTCCTCTTTCGACTTCTTCGAATTTTACCAACGGGCCTGGAGTTCACACTGAGTTTACAGCCACAGGCAATGAGCCAGAAGCCCTTGAAAACGACGGGCAAGAGGTCTAAAGTATACAGTCATCCTACCTCAGCAGCAGTAAGGTAGCAAGCTTCACTCAAAGTCCCCGAGTAAATTACCATAGCTGGTACTATATTCAAATATAACTCGCCACTCAATTATGCTTTTGTTTTGCCTATGACCTATGGGAAGAGTAGTTGGGGATAGGGTGTTCATTTCAATTATGCTTTTGTTTTGCCTATGACCTATTGGAAGAGTAGTTGGGGAAGAGTAGTTGGGGATAGGGTGTTCATTTTCAAGTAAAAATGTAGCCATTCTAAAGGCAAGTCTGGTCTGGACACAATATTAGAAAATTTACAACAACGATTCTTTATGCTGAATTAAAGAATCTAAAATTTAACTTTATAAAATGATTCCAGGAATACCTCCAGCCATTGAAGACGCTCTCGCTGCACAGTCCACTTGCTTCTTCACTTCAACAACACTCCAGCTTCTTCTATCCAAGCAATTGAAAAAACACAGAAAATCTGAAGGCACTTCCAAGCTATGCTCTCTCAGCTAGATGGTGTAAACAACTGAAGGGGATTGAGATGCTAGCTTGGGGACCAATCAGATGATTTTATATCCAAGCTTCCATCAAGCTTCTAATGGCTATGTGTCAGATGTTCCACAGATCAAGGTAGAGAACTCCAAATGGAGTTATGAACCACTTCAGAAGCTCCAACCATAAAATTAATTAACTGCAGTTGATTTCTTTAATTTAAGGAACTAATGCAGTTGGTTTCCAAAAATTAAGGAAAGACTGCATAACTGTAGGTAAAAATTAATGGAGCTTAACATTCTTCCACTTGGTCCATACTTCCAAACTTAATGTCTCAACAAACCATTGATAATCTGTATTAAGTAATAGATACATGAATCATGGCGATAAGTCTTCTAATAACGAGTATTATCTTCCATGTATTACTATGTATTTATTCTTATTATACTTTATGTGGCAACAATTTCTTAATGAATAAACCTTATGTTTATTCTTGGTCCTTAAATGAATTTTCTCAAATCAACTTAAGGTGCACATAAATATGAGAAAAAACATCACAATAATTAAGAATTTCATTGTCCATACAATGAGAAACTACATAATGGAACCAAGTCCCATTTTCATTACATGATCCTTGAATTTAAATTGTGGCATGCCCTTAGTCAAAGGATCAACGATCATCAATTCAGTGCTGACGTGCTCAATGACCACTTTCTTTTCTTTAACACGTTCCCTTATAGCTAAATACTTAATGTCGATGTGTTTATTTCGACTCCCACTTTTTAGCCATAAAACAGCAGCTGAATTATCACAATATAGTCTTAATGGCTTAGAAATAGAATCCATAATTCTAAACCCAGAAATGAAATTCTTAAGCCATACACCATGTACAGTAGCCTCAAAACAGGAAACGAACTTGTCTTCCATAGTGGAAGAGTGAGATTCTGAATGATCCTTCTCAAAAACTATGTTTCTAGTTTGATCGCTCCCACTGATCAAGTCATTTTCAAGAAACTTAAAATTGAGGCTTAATAAAATGTCATGTTTTACCAATGTAAATCATGCCCAAATTGAATCTAATGACATAAAAATTGCCTGTGGGCTGAATTTTTAATTCAAGCAGATTCAATTATTCACTCGGAGACATCCGATAAAATTGAGACTTAATGTTTTTACCAATGTAAATCATGCTCAGAATTGAATCTAATGACATGCAAAATTTTTAATTCAAGCAGATTCAATTATTCATTGTTTTGAACTTTATGATAAAACTATTCATTCATAACTCCTGTGGGTAGGTTATGAAATTTTATCCTAATTAATTACACAAATATAATAAAAATTCCTGTGGGATAAAATTTATTATATTTAGTCTAATTAATTACAATTTAATGTCTAAATAATCTTTATGTGATCTAACCAATCAAAATATATAATTTTATTTAATTAAAGATGCTGTGGCTATTCTCTAATTAAATAAAATTATATAGATCACTGGACATTATTCTTTACATAAATGTCATAAACTTTAACCAGTAAAAATAATGTTTACTGAAAGGAGTAAGTCAAAATGACAAAACTCCATATAACTGTCAGCATTACGGTAAACGACAGTAAATAATTCTTCAAAATTAAAGCTAAAGCAGTCAGCATTACCGTAAATGACTGCAAATCGTTTGTTCAATTTATAAACAAAACCTGGAGATTGACTAAAGCAGCATTGATCTACTTTGCACTTGCATAGCAAATGCAGTTTGAAGGCTAGCTGGCTTGACTTCAGGCTCCGTCCTCAAGTTTATAAATCAAACAATATATATATATATAATTACTTTCATCACAATCTTTTATTTTCCCAAAATGGTATGTATTCTTTAAATTTTCCAAACATAAATTTCTTTGGCAAAAAAGAACTGAATTCTTAAGTGATAACTACATGTAAATGTACTATATGAATAACCTATGTTTACCAAATGTATTAAATTACATAACCAATTTCATATATAACATATTCGTTATAAATCAAACCCTTATCAAATAATTCATATTCGTTATAAATATCCCAAAAAAATGGTTCAACGAATAATTAAAAAATTAATTTTTTAAAATATCACATGGCAAAATTCATTTACCATGTTGGTACGTTAATTGTATATACCTTTTATATTTTTAAAACATATCTATACCCAATATAAATCAAAACCCATAAAAAAATGATAGGTCTCAAAGGATATTAAAATCGATAATAAATGGAATAATGTGGAGAATCAGCTCCCCGAGGGTTGTGTTTTCTCTATTTAAATACACAGCTACAATTCTCCACTAAATGAGTCAGGTTATCGACAATATCAAAATTCAACTTGAATTTGACACTAGCTTCACTCATAAATAATACACTTGTATAGAAGAAAAAGACATGCATTTTCAAACACCTGTTAATCTTTAGCAATGTCAACTACTACGAAAATGAAATCAATTGTAACTTGTCAAAAGCCAATGATAAACAATAAGCACAACTGCAACTCCTAACTTAAAGCATTATGGCTAAAATCAACATTACGCCATAGCAATTAATGGAGCTTAACAGTTAATGCAGCAGTCGGAGGTTCTGCGAAGAAGTGATATGTACAGGAAGGCTTTTGAAGGGGATTTCCTGTCCCTCTGGATAAGAGCTTCTGAAGTGGTCCATTACTCCATCTGGAGTTCTCTGCCTTGATCTGTGGAACACCTGACACATAGCCATTAGAAGCTTGATGGAATAATGGACCACTTCAGAAGCTCCAACCAGAAAATTAATTAACTGCAGTTGATTTCCTTAATTTAAGGAAACTACTGCAGTTGGTTTCCTTAAATTAAGGAAAGACTGCAGTTCAGTTCCATAACTGTAGGTTATAGTTGGAAGAATTAATTGAGCTTAACATGTGTGATTTTCCTTCATATGGTATTAGAGCAAAGTTGTCAAATCTGTGTTTGTTGTGATGGTTTGAGAGCTGTAGTAAAATGGAGTCGATTTCTAGTGTCCAGCGCGTTGGAGAGAAGTTGATCTAATTCATAGACAAAGAGAAGTATCACAACATGCTTTTGAATTTCTGAAAATTTAGTTGGATTCATTTTCTAGATTCATGATCCGTTGAAGGCTGAAGGTGATCAATGATTTTCCTCTGTAATAAGAAATTGTTGATGTCTTCTCTGCGTTTGGCTTTTGATTGCTTAAATATATGAATGCCATATTTTCTTTCCGTTGAAAGCTTTCTAGCGGGGTTTACGCAGGCACCAATGCGTCTGAAAATTTATTGCAAGGATTTAACACATTTCCATGTTAAGGTTATGTTGGGTAGAGACAAAGCTGTTTCACCTGATTTTCCAAGGATTGAAAAAATTCTAAGTTGCCATTGAAGTCTTTAACGTAACTGTCAAAGTGTACAAAGGAGGCAGAGAGCTAAAGCCGCTGGACCATAAAGTCTCAAACATGACTGTGGACCTATGAGAAGTTTTAGACAGAGTTGAGCTTTCTTTGATGACCCTGCCTGCTACAAGTTATTCACCAAGAGGAGGTAGTGCAAATGCCTTTGACATCATTTTTTCATATACTTTATGTGGATTCTTTCATTCTGTCTCTCTAAAAAACTCTGTATACAACTTTTCTTAGTGATTTGAAGAGCCGCAGATTTTATCGTCTCAGGAGATTGGTGTTGGTTGATGGCCACATGTGTCGGGGATGAAGTAATTAGATCCATATCCATGCCACCAGGCATGGAGTTGTGTTGAGTTGAAGGTGTAGATGCAGACGATAAAACTGATATCTGCGAACTATCCAATTTAGATCTTTCCTTGTTACCGCCTCGGTGGCCAATGGGAATGGAGTCCTCCCCTTATCAGTGCGGAGCTCGATTCGTTGCACCAGGATATCAGTCCTGCCCATTTGCATATTCTCCAAATCCTGATATATATAGTTCTCACAAGGCCGGTGCCGAGCAGCCCCTTTGTGCCCCACTCACAATATTCTACGCAGGAACAATGAACGTTTACAATGTCTCAGCAGGTAAGGCAAAGGCCATAATGATGGCGGCCAATAGAATCAGTGACTTCTAGCGCAGTGGGACTCCTTCATCATCTGAAAGCGCCCTTAAATTGTAGGGCAGTGGCCTTCCTCACCCCTGCTTTACAGTAATCTGCTCCATCGCTTATTACCACTCAGAATAATCAAACCCCTGCGTTGTCTCCCAGTGTGAACACCGAGCAAACCTATCTTAGACTCACCATCATTGAAGGCGCCCTTAGATAAGTGCAGTTGTTGAGTGCAGTCTTGTTGAAGTGTGCCTGCCATCTATTCATTTTGTTGTGCGAGATAGGAAATACGAGGTGTTATTAACATTGGTTTGAGTCGAGATTTTGATATTGAAATTTGGAGAGAAGCAATTGTTTAAGGATTTTGTCTCTTGGGTTTTATTATAGATCTATTGTTGGTCATATGGTGGTACTAGCATTGTATTGAGCTGAATTTTTGATATTGGTATTGTGAGATTTCTTCAATTGGTAGATTTATCATATATTGCAAGCATAGAGCAGAGGCTTTTGTGTTTGTGAGGAGAAACAAAACTGCAAGCAAAATCAGATTCAGAGGTGACTAGTTTGGCACCTTCAAACTGGCTTTTCTAAAGTGATGTTTTTGGAGTAATAAGGGTATGTTTTAATATTTTGGAGTGATAAGTTTTTTTTGGAGTAAGAAGTAAAGTGTTTTTTTTGTAATGGAGTAATAAGTGATTTTGTGGAGTCATAAGGTGCCTATTTTATAAATTTTTGGAGTGATAAGTGAAGATTTTTAAAAGGGAAGTTCATTATTGTATTTTGAAGAAAGCTTTTTAGTAGAGTGTACATTTATTTTTGAAGATAAGTTGCTTCAAGGGACTGTGAGCTAGGCATTCTCATTATTTGAAGAATTTCATTCACGATGTTGTGAAGGTCAAGGTTGATGTAATTCACTATTTAATAAAGACATTTTTTGTGTGTGGTGTTTGTGTCCTAGATTCACCTGAAATTGAATAAGGGGATCATAGGTACACGCTGTGTCGTGGATGTGTTTACATGACTTGTGTCGAGTTTGTAAAACACTCTTTTTCTTATGCTTCAACAGAACAACTACATGCACATAAGAAAAGTTTACATATACAAGTCATCGATCAAGCTCCTGAAATTAAAGCTCCCATAATCAATTAAGTTCATAAGCACAAAGCCTCACATCATCGACTTGATAAAAGTAATATTCTGTAACAACATTTCACAATAGCCAATTCACGCCATCAAGTTAAGGACGCTGCAAAATCAAGCATTTCAAGCCAAGACGACATCAACAATTTTTGCAGCCATTCAACAACAACTTTTTTGGAAATTGCACTTGCACCATTTCTTTAACAAGCTCAATACAAAAATGTAACTTGCAAATCATAATTTGTAAGTTGAATTGTAATCAAAGACAAATTCAGTTGAATTGTAAGGGTGCATTCTCGGCTGTAACCGACACCCTAATTTGAACTGTTAAGGTGAATACATTAAGTCAAGTAAGTCTTCAACTGAGTCATCTAAAGTGAACTTGTCATTTGTCTCTTGGGTGCATTTTCAATAGTGTTCGACACCCTTTCTTTTTTAAAATCAACACATTCAATAAATATATTCAAGAAAGCACAAAGTGTCAATACTTAATCAAGTAAGTGCAAGCAAAGCAAGCGAGCATGTCATTCAAACAATCAAAGCAAGCAAGCATGTCAATCAAACAACCAAGCAAGCGAGCGTGTTAAAATCAAGTGCGAAAGTTCAAAGCACAACATCTACAACAAACGAGCTAGTGTGAAGTTGATTGAAGCATTCACAAAGTGTTAGTGAAGCATTCAAGCAAAGAATCGTCATCAAGCAAGCGTGACATCAAGAGTTCAAACAACCAAGTCATAAAACTCTAGCAAGTGTTTAAAGCATCAGCAATCAATAATAGTACAAGCGAGCCTGAATTCAAAGTGCGCAAGGCAACATGGAAACACACATTTAGTTGTCCCAAATTATTAACAATGTAATGTTATCATTAGCCGGTGACATGGTGCACATCAACAAAACCACTCTTGCAGACATTCAAGTGCATATTCAACATGCACATGAAACGATTGAGTTCCATCAACTGGAGTCGCAACTGTAGAGAAATGAGTTGCAAGAGAAGCGTGTTGCTTTCAAGTCTTTGACCAATCCAGAGACAACTGATCATTTGACTTCATTCATCCAACCAGCTTCAAGTGTTGAAGTTGTTCTAGTTCAACTTTCTTCCAAACTCATCATCAAGCCATGGGAAGAAATTCAAAGTAACCGAAATCGACAAGGATTAGGATATGAAAAAGATGAAAACAACTTGCATATCCCCGATTATTCTAAGCCGATCAAGTTCATCAATGCATGATTTCTTGATCAAATAACATCAACAAGCCATGAGAAAGTTGAAGACAAACCAAAATGCCTTCATTGTCAAAGAACCGGTCATCTGGAAGATCAGTGTTTTGATCTCCATCCTTGTAGCCATTGTGGCAAGTCTAATCATATATCAGAGAAACGCTGCAACCAACGACAGTCAGCCAGATTGAAGATAAATTATTCATGGATTGATCCCTTGGAATGGTCATCCACATCCAAAAGATTGTACAAGTTTTACAATTAGATTCACTCACACATATTGCAGCCAATGGTCAAATGACGATGGTACTCTCATGCCGTTGAACGGGGGAGTACAATTGTGAAACTCTCCTACACCTGAAGGGGGGGGTTCAGATATCAAATGCAGATGATTGTCTCTCCTTTCAGCTGACGAAGGGGGGAAAATGTAAATAAAATTTACAAGTGGTTGTCAGATTGAAATTCTCGACAACATCAGCAAAGTAGCCAGTGGGCATCAACAACAAAAGCTGTAGTGAGCAGTTTTTCAAAGTCATCAGCCAGTGGGTGATTATCATCAACAGATATGCCAGTGAGTTGTTTTTCAAAATCATCAGCCAGTGGGCAATCATCATCAACAAATACGCCAATGAGCATTCATCAAATTGTGTCAGTAGACACTGGATGCTGTTTTCAAGCAAAGGACAGTTGGATCCTTTTGCAGCTTGGCATGTGATGGAGTTGTCAAGTGACATTCAAAGATGAATCAGACATGCAGCTGATTCATGTTCTCTTCAGATTTGAGTTTTTTCCAGTATCCAGCTTTGGCGGTTTTTCAGTCAAATGATTTTTGACGATCGACTTGAGAACTTGGAAGATAGTTCCTTGTTCGTTTTGGATTTATCATTGAGGCAGGGGGGGGGGATGTTAGCCTCACTCTCTTAATAAAACAATTATAAATCCAAAATTATTATTAAATAAATCAAATCTTGAGAATTAGGAGTTATTTCCTCAAACTAGGGAGTTTAGTTAGGATGAGAGATTCTCTCCAACTAGTTCTCCTAGATTAGTGGTTTTGCTAGTTCCAAACTAAATGGGGAACACATGCCTTCTTGTTTGGTAAATTTTAGTGCTACTTTTCAACAAGCATTGGGCATTACTTTTAGAGGCTTATTTGATCAAACTATAGGTTTCTATTTAAATGATATCATGGTGTACTCAAAGAAATGTTTTGTTCACTCTTAACATCTAAAGTAGATTTCTAAAACATGTAGAAAGTATAAAATTTCATTAAATCCAAAAATAATAATTTTTTGTTGTCATTAAAGGTAAATTGCTATGGCACATAATTTAAATATGGTAGTATCAATAGATCCTAAATGAATTAAAGCCATCACTTATATTCCCCTACCTTACAATAAAAAGTCCATGCAATATTTATTTGGAAAGATAAATTTTGTATGGACTTCTATTTCTAAGTTTGCAAAAATGATCAAACTTCTAAAAAGAATGACAAAGAAAGGCACAAATTTCAAATGGACTCAAATGGGAAAGGATGCTTTCAAAATTATTATGGCTTCTATTGAAACTACATGAACAATGAGAAACTTGGATTTATATAAAGATTTCTTCCTTTATACATTCACATATGATCACTCCATAGCGGTCATGTTCTCCCTAAAGGGTAAAGAAGGAAGTGAAATTCAAATGTTATTTGCAGCATGGGTCTAGTCCTATTTATCTTAATGCCAAAATAGAAGAGCCTTAAGGTTCAAATAATCTCAATACTAGCTCATAAATGGTATTATCTTTTGAAAGAATTAAGATGGAGTGTCGCTAGGATACTTAGGGAAAGATGATGTTGCAATAATATTGAAGAATTGCATGATAGGTTAGCTAGTTGACACTTCCTAGAGAAACTATTTCTCATAAGATCTTAAGAGATTATTATTATTACCCAACATTTTTTAGGGATGTGCATGTTGAAAATGCAACAAGATGATGGAGCTTAGTGAAAAGAAGTCGCTTTCACTAAGTGAGCCCGCAAGCTATTTTTGGCACAAAGTCTATTTTTAGACATATGGATCATGGTCTATGAGTTGTAGGATGCTATTTATGGATGATTGGTCATGTTGGTAAAAATAGATGGACCTCTATTTTTAGACATATGGGTGGAGTCTACTTTTAGACTGCCAGTCTAAAAATAGAACAGTCGACTATTATTAGCTCTTAATAATATTTGGACTGTAAACATTATCTTATCCTCTTGCATCACTTCAGTTTGAGCTACGGATGTGGCACATGCAACTGTCAGAAGGAAATATGCTTTTATTATTGGTTAGTTGAGCTATTGCATGATGGACTTCAGTCAGAACTCAAGTGATTGAGTTTGGTGGAGTTGATTGAGGAGTTGATGGAGTTGTGTTCAGTTTGACTTAGTTGAACTAGTTGTATTTAGTCTAACTGACAAATACACTAGTGATGAGTGGTGTGAATTAATTATTAATTAATTCACTAATTATTAACTCATAAATCAACTAAAGAATACATCAGTTAACTCAGTGCATGGAAAGTTCAGTGGAGACAAGTGTTAGAGGTGGGTGAAAGGGTGAGACTACTATCAGTTGTGACTATCTCTGTGCATGAGATTTGCACAATCATGGATTGAGATTTCCAATGAGGATTGTGCAGTACAAACCAAGGGAATTCGAACTTGGATTAGATCTATTCTCAACTTGGATTGCGCAGTAGAGGTAGGGAAATGGTGGAGGAGATTTGAACCCATGACTTGTTCAGATCTAATCTGGTTTGTGTGTAGCAGGTGGAGATAGTACTGAGTACTTGTGAGGAGTATTGTACTATGTATTGTTACATGTTCTCTATCAATATAATATACAGATAGCAGGGGGTTTTCAGCTATATGCTTTCCCCAGTACATACTGTGTTGATATGTGTGATTGATGTTTCAATGTGCACATGCGATTGCTTTTAATTTCGCAAATTGATGATCAATAGTAGATGAGGTTATGCATTATGCATGCATTCTGCAAATAGTGTATAATCAGGATAATCTCTGTGAATAAGTGTTATATTATTCAAATTTCTACATAAAGGAGGTGTTGAAGGATCTACCTCTTCCATTTGTGGACCAAAAACCACTACTGGTTTATCATCTTGTAGATTCACAATGTCATTTACATTCACATTCTCTTTTAGATTAATAAACTCAACAATCTCTCTTTGATAGACTGGTGTTTTGACCAACTATGTGAGGGGAACTTGAATTCTATTTTTTTCCAATTCTTTGGTAAGACTAAACACATGACCCTATTTAGTATTCTTTTCATTTTCATCTTCACCTCTCTTTATGACTCAAATCTCTTGTGGAATGGAATCAACTTTTTCTAAAGGGATTTTTTTCACTTTTGTCTTCAGAAGACTCACCTTGAAGTATTTGAGTCTTGTTATTTGTATTCTGTTGTTGCTTTCCTTTATTTATTTGTTTTGCGGGCTGGGGTTCTTGTGGAGTCGCCTTTGGTAAGGGAGATGGGACTTGCTGTTCACCTTCCTCTTCTTGACTTCTAGATCTTTTCCTTGATCTCAAGTCATATTTCTTATGTAATTATGCTTGCATAAAATGAGTAAATTGTTTCCAATACTCATCAATTTCATTTTCATTATAAATTACATATGTTTCAACATATTCATATTATTCTCCCTCAACACCTAGTTCATCTTCATCTACTGCATACAACGTGGAAATTTGATCATCATGGTCCCTGGAATGCTCAGGTACTTCATTAGGATCTGCCTCTATATACAATGGTGCTCTGATCTTGATCTTTTCTCTCCTTTTGCAGGATTTACAGAGGTTTTCTTCCATACTGAGGATTAAAGTTCTTATTCTGTTGATCTTGCCTTCGATAATTCTTACTTTCCAACCCTAATTTAATCAATTTACTTGACAAAGCTTTAATCACATTACTCATCCCTTCTAATGTTTGGCTTTCAAAGGATTCCAATTTAGACTTTCCCTTATCTTGGGTAGGTAGTGTCTCTAGTGTCTTACCAACAGCCACCGGATTTGCTTCTATCTCTAAGGCATCAGTTTGGATCTAATCAAGGGTTGGGGATCTTCTCTCCCTCAATGTAAATCCAAAATCTGACTCAAAAGCCCCTACAAAAGTTATTTTTGCACTAGCAGGAGGGTGTTTAATTTCTACTGGAAGACTATTGTACAATTTATTAAACCTTCTCATGAATTCTACAAAACTTTCATTAGTCTTCTTCTTAATTGCATTGAATTCTGTGGGTGAATACCCATGGTCTATTTTCTCCCCTCATATCTGAATGAATAAGAACTCCATCTCTTCCCATGTAGGAATAGAGTGATTAGGAAGTCCTTTAAACCATTTTCTTGCTTCGCCATCCAAGGATTGCACAAAAAGTCTTAGAACAACATTCAAATGTTCAACATTTAGGCTTTCTGCAAAATTACAAAAGACTGCTATATGTTTCTCTGTTGTTTGTTCATCCTCTCGTGTGAAATGAGGAAGAATCTTCAAATATTCTTGTCGCATTTTATTCAATTGTGGTGGCAATTGAATAGGTACATACCTATTCATGAAGAATGAAAGTGCTGCCATATTTTCTCTTGAACTTAATAAACCCTAATTTCCAGCAGATGTGGAAATTGAATGAGGGGTATATGAAGTATGAGAAGGTGACAATCTAGTTATAGATTCAGGTTGAATAATTATAGAAGGTAGTAAAAAAGAAACTGACTCTAGAGATTGTTCTTGATAGTTGGGTTCTTGAAATGAGTTGACTGTAAAAGATGACTCTTGGTCAATAGAAGATGAATGTTTGAATAGAAAATGAGTTGAACTACTGCCAGGTGCAGACAATCTAGGACTTGGTTTAAGTAGAGTTTTTTGCCTTCCAACCCTCTTGGAAACTAGCCTCTCAGGGTCTAAAAGGGCTTGGAGTTTTTGCTGTGAAGTGTACAACCTTGTATAAGGCCTTTTTGGAGCCAGAATTATTAGTTTTGTTTTCACTACAGCCAAAAATTTCCTTCTCATTAAACAACCAGAGGAAAATATTGAAAGCCCAGGGAAAAGTGTTATTGTCTTCTCTCTCTGGAAACGACGTCCATTAATGTTGTCCCTTAAGAAACCAATTTCCTGGCTGTGTAGAAATTTTTCTTAAGACATTAGTGTTTGTTGTTTATGTCACTTAGTGGTCACTTAATTGTATGTTATACTTTCAAATGAAGAACTTGAAACACCTGATTTTAAATCCTCAATACTTAGGTGACATGAAAGTCTTAGAATGCCATCTGATTGCTGAATATAAATGCTGAAAGAAGAATGCTTTGAGAAGTTAGAGACAATATGTTGCTTTTCATAGAAACTATTATATGTAACTTAGAGTAAATGTAGAAGTAAGAACTTTAAATATTGGAGCACTCTTTTAAGGGATTTTAACTTCATTCACATAAGTAAATAAAGATCTGCAACTTCATTACCATATTTAAAGAAAGGAAGACACATGATGACACGTAACAGAGAAATTACAAAATCATACCCAACAATGCGTCGAAAACTCCTAATTCTTTCATTAATCATTATTTCATATCAAAAATAAAATAGTATATGCCAGGTCCTTCATACTTCGAACCATTTTTCTATAATTTTGCCTCTTTTTATACATCATGAAACAATTGGTAACCATCAACACTGCCAAACTGTTTAACTATCTTCCTAGCTGTCTAAGGTAAAGGTTCATTACAAAATATTACATGGAGGGTAAAAGACACCTCATTATTCTTAAGAAAACAAGAAAATAATAAGTGATAGAAACCAAAGTATGATTGGTGATTGTTGCTCGTTGTTCAAATCTATGTCCTGAGTATGTGGTCCTGTTGATGCATCTTTGTTATGCTCTATCATCCGTTCCTTACACTTCCTCCATAGTGGAACATTTGACTTTGGTGCTTCCTCTAACTTATCGAGTGCTATTCTACAAGCTATAATCGTACCATAAGTAGGTTTGTCAAAAAATAGAGTCTTCACCATCTAGAGAAGTTTAAAATATTTGTTCAGGAAATTCACAATGGTGGCTCCTTTTAATACTGTTGTCCTGTCATGAGTGTTATCAACTTTGATTTTAGCCTCAACCAGCAAAGTCTCATATGTTTTCCATGGTAACAAGTTTCCTTGAAGATCCGAACAAGAAGGAAGTCCAACCCTAACCCTTTTGTCAAATAAGATGTTAAACTTTGAAATTGCTTCCTTTATCTCCTTTATCTTCTTCTCAACAATAATCCTGTAGATGTTTCTGACAATCATTTTATTAAAATCAATTGCACATGTTATTCTGTTTGGCATGTCATGCTCCCTTAACTTTGCAGTAGACTTAGAGTTAATGAAGTCTATCATTCTCTTTGCAAACTTTGATCTATCTAGATCTTTTTTCTTCTTTTTAATAACCACCTCCTCCATATCCCTAATTAGTGTTTTTTCTTCAGATATAATCACCAAAAACTCCCAAATACCTATGACAACCTCAATAACTTCATCCCATAGGATTTCTCTAGCTTGAATTAAATACATGTTGCCCTTCATTTTCTCCTTTAGGCTTTTGATTTCATCTTTAGCCCTCAAGAGATCTTCCCTATATCTCTTGGCATTGTCTCTTTCTCTTATTGTTTCTTCTTCACTTAAATTTGATAATTTGCAAGTTGTTTCTAACTCTCTTTGAGCTTTCTTCACATCATGATCAACCATTTTAAGCTCTATTCCCAATTGTAGAAATTGTGCTACTGCATCATCTGTGTTGGCTGGCATCACCACTATATAAACATGAGTGTCTACCTGCCTTTGTAGCATTTCCAGAGATTCTTTAGGTGAAGAAACTTCTTCAATCTTCAGTAACACATCTTGTAGGTGATTTTATTTTTCATTTTCTAGTTCATCTATCCCTACAGCTAAGGGGTGCTCACCTGTAGGTAGATTCAACTTCTTTTTCAAAGCTCCAATCTCTGATTTAGCATATTGCAACAACTTTTGAACAACGGGTTAGTCATCATGATTGACCCCTATTTTAATGATAATCTTCTTTATCTCATCAACTTGAGCATTCAAAGCTTTTGAGTTAGCTTTCTCCAACTTCAGCTGCTGACTCTGTTTAGCATTTTCTTGGCCTTGGTAGCTGCTGCATATGTAGATTGACCTTGTCAAGCATTGGAAGCTTGTGAGTGTCAGCAGTCAAATTTACAGTCTTCAAATTGGTAGAAGGTTCCACTGATACTTTTGTAGGATGAGAAAAACAATTTTGAGTTGACTCTTTTCCAAATCCATGGCAGTAATCTTGTTTGTTCACGGGTTACCTGAGACTCGTCCTGAGCTTACATATTTAACTTCATCTTATGATTTTTCTCAACTATTTGAGAAAACATACTTTCAATTAAAGGAACCTAATCATGAACAGGTTCTCTGGAGGATGGTGAAGTAGGGGCACCCTCTATCTTTTGTAATTGAATAATCAAACCAGGATGGGCCAAAGACATTCCATCCTGAAGCTTGATTCTTTTTGCTGCTTCAGATTATTCTTCATCTAGATCAATAATTTCCTCTCTAACCCTCTTGACTCCTTTTTTAGTAATGCTAAGGGTTTCAATCTCTGTTTCTTGAGTGCTTTGCAAGCCTCCATTTTCCAATTTTTCTACTTCAGGTCTACTTTCATGCACAAAGGTTGAATAGCCATTCTCCACTCTTCTCTTTGAAATAATTTGGTGAGGGTCATAAGCCCACTCAACCTACTGTAAAAGACACATATCATTCAATAATATCTCAACTTCCTGGGCAGCCTGTCTAGTATTTACAATGAAGGGTCCCACTACTTTAGGCAACTTGAAGAAGAAGACTTTTGTCATAGGGGCAAAATGAACTTGATCAACATTTAAGCTTTGCCTTATAAATTCTAGGGAAAATAGCCTCATTGGCACAAACTTAGGTAATCTATAAGGATTGACAGAAGATCCATAAAGCATAATCTCTACATGCTCTTCAAAGATGAACCAATGCCCACACCTCACATCCTTACTCAATTGAAGATAGTCTTCAGCTTTAGGAAATAAAGTTGGGGGTAGGCTTCCGTTCATAATTTTATAAGCCATTGGGAAAAATAAGGACGTAAACTCAAATAAGCCACTATCTCCTGGATCATTCCTTATTAGGTTTTTCCAAAAAACCACTAATTGCTTCTTTTTATTGATATCAACAACATTTAACTCCAAACCAGAGAAATGTTTAGTATTTTGACCCAAAAATAAATAAGTAATGACTGAAGGAAACTTGAAAGAACCAGTGAGAGGCAAAGTCATAAATTGAGTATTGATGACATCTACCCAGAATGATGGGATGTCTAGTACAACCTCAGGCTTCATCATTAAGGAGAAAAATACCATAACATCTTTATCTACCTGCTTGGAGTCTTCTTTCCCTAGAATCTTAGCAATTACTTGTAACATAGGTCTTATATCCACTACAAACATTTCTAAAGAGAAAAGATTTCCATCTAAGGAGAATTTGATTGATTTAAGAGCTAAGAAAGAAGTAACATGAGAAATCTCCTAAGGAGACATGCTATCATAATAAGAAATTAGGGATTCCTCAATAAAGGTGGTGTAAGTTCCTGACATAGGATAGTTCAAAGCTTGGTGTATTAACTATGAATTCACTTGAAAAACATTTCCCCAAAATGATTGTTGGCTTGTATGGACCTAACCTAGATTCAGAGGTGACTTAGCCAAACAAATCCTGGTACTACTGGCCCTTTCGGCAACAATCCCGTGGAGCACGGATTAAGGTCTCACCCAAAGTAGTATGGGCGGGTGCTAGAACCAGGTTTCCGCACCCTAGAGATGTCTGATGGTTTGTTGGTGGTCCGCGGATTGACACTGTGCGCATGTCACTACGTGCACCTATTAGTACCTCGCAATCTACAATTCTACCTTCACGCCACTCTGTTCGAGGTGCTATCTGTGTTATTATCCAAGTTCTTAACATGCTATTATCTGATTACTTAACTTATCTGTATGAGCCCAATTATACTTAATAGTGTTCAATATTCATATAAGTGCGCGCGATAAACAACACAGTATAAATGCATAGAAAATCATATAAAACCAGATACACAATATTTAGAATCAAGCTTCTCTTTATTACTCTTGTTCTTGGGTTAGAGACACAACTTCACCCTATGCACTCAGTTGCAGACTCTACTAGGCCTCTGCACACTCAGCTGCAAAGCTTCTTCCTACTACTACAACCTAAAGCACTTAGAATCTTACTCTATGCTTGAACCATTTGTATTCATCTATCCCTTCTCACCCCTTCGCTATCTTTACAACTTAGAGCCTCACTCTATTTATACAATCCCATGGTCCGTGGATGATGGGTTGGCTGACATGACATTACATTACATTACAACACTTAGGGTAGACAACCCTATGACTCAATATACCTTTAGCGCTCTGTGCCTACAATTTGCGGAGTCTTACAACATATTTGACCAAAACTTGGGTTTTGAGCCCCAAAATATGATGTGGGGGGATTCCACGCCCAACAGTACCCCAACACAAACGTCATGACTCGCCCTTGAGTCACTCTATCAACACGGTGATCTGGTCATGGAGTCCCTCCAACTGGTCCCGAACAGCCTGAATGTCGGCACCGCACTGAGTTGATGCCTACTATACCTATTGCATTCTTGCTTCTGAATCATCTATCTGAATTGTATCCTTACCTTGGTACCAACATCTGTTGCGTGTGTTTATAGTCCCGAGCCCTTGTCTGGATCCTTAGGTCGCAAAGAGTATGCTTCATCCAGTTAGTGAGATAGCCTGCCCACCTATGTAGGCTTCAAGCGATTGCCGTTTACTTTACCTGTGAAGGGTTCTCCATTTATTTTGACTAGCTAGACCATGCCTCCGTTTGTGACCTCCTTAACCACATATGGTCCCAGCCAGTGCATTCTAAATTTTCCCAGAAAATTTTCAAACTTAATATCATACATTAGCACTAAGTCATTTACCTTGAAGGTGTGCAACTTGATATGGTGGTTGTGTCAGGCCTTTTCACGCTGCTTTTGTACTTGCTGATGAAATTTGGCCAGAAACCCTTCTTCCTTGAGTTCTTCTAATTGCGTGAGCCTTTCTTCCAGAGCTTCGCAATCCATCATGCTTGTGAGCATTTCTATTCGAGGACTAGGTATAATGTATTCCATCGGCATGATAGCTTCTGTGCCATAGACTAACCGGAAAGGTGTATGTTACGTCAATTTCTTGCACGTTGTCCTGTAGGCCCATAATTCGGCAGGGACGCGCAAGTCCCAATTGTTTCACTGTGCATTACATACTTTGGTCAGCGCAGTCTTTAGTATTTTGTTGAATGCCTCTACTGTCCCATTAGCTTGTGGGTGGTATGGTGTACTTTTCTAATGATACACTTGGAACTCTTCTGTGAGCGTGCTGATGGTTTCATTAAGGAAATGTGTTCTGCGATCACTCATTAAGATTTTCGTACAACTGAATTATGTCAACACATTATCGAACAAAAAATTCATAGCCATAATGGTCGTGCAGTATTTGACTGGCTGCGATTTCACCCATCGTGTTAGGTACTATATCGCAATGATGATGTAGCATGTGCTCGTGAGGTTTGATCGGTCCCACAAAGTCGGTTTCCAATTTTTTAAATGGTTGCAGTGTCATTTATGGATTTGATGTAATTTCATCCCTTCATAATGGTTTTCCAGACCTTTGGAATATATCACGGGCCTTATAGTGCACTTATGAATCTTGGTGCATAGTTGGCCACCATAACCCTGTGCAAAGAATATTTTGTGCAGTCGCGCATCCTACATAGTGTCCTCCTGCAGCGCCTCCATGTGCTTCTGCAAGGATCTGACCTTGTTCAAGTTTAGGTACGTATCTTCGCAATATCTCATCATTTCCCATTTTGTAGAGGTGCCCTGCGATGACAGAAAAGTCTACCACACGTACCACTAATTCCTTCTTCTGTTGGACTGAGTTTTCCTTCGGCACAGTCCATGTTGTTAGAAAATGGATTATATCTTCGAAGTGTCCATCTGCGACACACACTGCAAAGAGTTGTGCATCAGGTAGTCCCTCCTCCAAATTTGTTGGTTCCTTGCCCGTCTCAATTTGTGACAAGTGATCTGGTCTTGAGTTTAGGCATCTTGGCTTGACTACGACCTCAAAATCATATTCTTGAAATAGTAAGAGCCATCTACATATGCGCCCCCCAACACAGGCTTATTCACCAGGTATTTCAATGCAGAATGGTCACATACATTTTGAAATGTCCTCTGATTAAATAGTGGTCGTGCTCGGTGGTGGAATAGTTCTTTTCTACTTTGGACAATCTTCGACTTGCAAACATGATCGGGTGATCCATGCCCTCTGCACCCTCCTGTGTAAGTTCAGCTCCCAGCGCAATACACGACACATCAACATGTACATGAAATTCCACATCCCATTTTGGGAAGACCAGGATTGGAATGGAGGCCAGTTTCCCCTTCAAGACATCCAAAATTTTCATGCAATCATCATTCCAACAATTTGTAACATTCTTTTTCAACAGCCTCTCCATCGGCACTATTATTTGGGCATAACTTTTGATGAACTTCCTATAGTATCCAATGTGTCCCAAAGTGGTACGCAGTTGTTTAACACTTCGTGGTGCTTCCAAATTTAGAATAATGGCAATCTTCACAGGGTCCACCATCAGTCCTTGTTTGCAAACCACATGTCCCACCAGGTTTCCAAAGGGAATGAGGAATGTGCACTTCTTAAGGTTCAATGCAATTTGGTGTTGGCGGCAAGTATCCAACATCAAGCGTAAGATTGCTACATGGTGCTTAAATAATCCAAAGACAGTCCAATCATCTAGATAGAACTCCAAGAACTTGTGGATGTTTTCTTTGAATGTAGCCACAATGATGCGTGAAAATATAGCTGGTGTGTTCTTCAGTCCAAACGGCATAACGATGTATTGAAAGAAGACCCATTCTGTTGCGAAGGTCATTTTTATCCTATCTTTCGGCATGATCTCGATTTGATGGTACCCTGAGAACCCATCCGTGAATGAGTATGCTTCCTGACCACCAAAATTCTCTAGTACTTCATCTGTGAATGGTGTTGGGAATGGATCGTGTACACAGGCATCATTCAGCTTCCTGAGGTCCATGCACATTCTCATTTCGCCCTTCTATTTTTTCTCTTGTACTACCATAGGACTCACCTAGTCAGATTCTTCCACTAGTTCAATAATTCTGGCTGTGAGCATTTTGTCTAATTCGTCACGGACCTTTTCTTTATACTTCAGATTCAAGCGGTAAGGTCACTACTTAACTGGCTTTGCATTGGGTTTTAAGGTGATCTTCATCATCCCTAAGTTGCCAACGATCCCTTTTAAGTCCATAATTTTGGTTGGGAACAAGTCTTGGTATTCGTAGAGTAACTCCATGACCTTATCCACTGTGGCATCATCCCAATAGTCCCCAAGCATTGTGTACTTTGGCTCTGCCTCCATTCCAATGTTTACCTGCTTTGTATTTAGCGACACAGTGATGTTGGGGTCTTCAAGTGATGGTCCTTGAATCTCATGATAGCCTTTCGTTTCTGAAATGTTAATATTTCGTGGGTCCTCATCATCCTGCTCAACATTTACATTGTAACACTCTAGCGCACAACTCAACTGTGTCGCCCATTCTAGTTGAAGTACTTTGATTGGCTCCTGGGGTATTTTAAAGATAGCTACTTTTAATACCTGTAGCGCATCGTCAACAGTATCTGACCAACAATATTCAAACATGAAAGTTAACGTAAATCCCTAGTGCAAGACATCCCATTCGCTCGTGCCATGGCAAAGCTCTGTCTTAGTATACCAATTCATGGGTATGACATCTGGGGTATGATAAAATAAATGTACCCATTCAGGCTGTGGCTCTTCCTCGTAGACCTTGGTCCATTTCGCGAGGTGTGTGCATGGATCATCTTGTCCGTCATATTTGTCTACTAGCTATATCTGTGGTTTTTGAAATCATAGGCACATCATCCTTCTACATCTGTGCCAGTCCTCAAAGCTTCCTTGATGCATACCCCACCATCATGCGGACGTTGCGCGCAGTTCCCACTTCAGAGCATCGAACTGCTGCTGTTCTGGTACTGTGCTTTCAAATTTGTTTAGAAATTCATCCACTGTTGTCAACCCACCATATGTAGGTAGATCCCTTGCCTTTGTTGTCATGCAACGCAGTGATCTAACCATCATGTTGCAATTATGTGTTGTACTTCATGCAGCTGATTCTGCCATCGCTCTATCTTTTCGTTTGAATCCAAAGTGTAGGAGATTTCACGCTCCCATGAAATCCTTCCATCTGTAGTCGGATTCACCTAATCCTCTTCTTGCATGGTTATCTTGTAAATACAATCGAGATCGTCATCATTATCATCGTCGTGCACTGGTTCAGTGTATCGTGCTTCTTCGACTAGATCTAGCGCTACTACTATGCGTAGTGACTTTTTTTCAAGGATCATTTTGCGCTTCTTCATATTTATGACTCCATTCATATCGGTGGCCCAGTTTATTCCTAGTAGTGCAAGATAGGGTTTACTCTCATCGAAAATCTCTATCACTTCAAAATCTGCTTGCGTGCTCACACCTTCAATATCTACTATTACCCCTTGCAATCTTCCCATGGGCAAGATCTTCTGTTGGTTCGCCATTCATAATTGAATAGGAGACCACTGTAGCGTGGGTCTACCCATGCATTCCCATGTTTGTTTTGGTAGTATATTCACGTCTGATTCGAGATTGAAGATTACTTGATCCATTTCATACTCACCGATTTGCGCAGTCAACCTCATTTCCCTTCCTGTGTGTAATGCATGTTTTCCAAGTTTCCAAACCACACATGGTTCTCTTGACCCCATGCACCTAGTGATAAGTTCCTGTATTCCTTTTACTGCCTTACTGTCGCATAGTAGTTTCATGCCTATTGCCAGAAAGGTAGTGAGAATTGAAGGATCCATCCCTGGTTCTAGTTGATCCTTACTATCTGAAGTGGAGGCCTCCATGAAGCTTTTCTTAGCTTCCATGAATGTCTCCTTCATGCATTCTAAATAAAATTCAGGTTCCTTTGTAGGAGCCTTGCAAACCCACACACTTTCTTCTGACTTCTTACCTTTATCATTGCTAGTGGTCATACTACTCCTGAGAATCATGTTTACATTTGGGTCTTCTTCTCGTGGCACAAACCTCATCATTTGCAAATTTTGAATTGGAGGGGGCTGAAGTACCCCTTTTTTGCGCAGTCTCGTTATCAATGTAGGGCAGTCTTCTGCCTCATGATCAAAATGAGTATAGTACAAACATGATGTCTTTGTCGGGTTTGTACAATCACAGGCATAATGCCCTGGGCCTCTGGAATTGTAACAAATTAGTTGTCTGCGACCCCTTCTTGGTCCCATTCCACCTTGACCTCGACCACGCCCCTGAAATCCAGTGCATTCCATTCCTGCATTTGGGTCAAGGGCTCATGCTTCGGTCTACATCTTGTAGGCAGGAGTCTAATCCATCATTAGTTCGTTGCTTCTACAAGTGTGTTCATCATGCCTACTAACTTGTAGAAATCACAAAACAATTGCTGGGACGTCTGCGTACACTTCTGAAATAGATGACAATTATACATAGTGTGTTTTCCTCCTATTTGATAGATTGTGTAGCATAATGCAGGCACCCTGCTTGGTCTTGCCTATGCCTCAGGTCTTATGGGCATCATCCGTCCTCTTTCCAAGTAATTCGCGAACAGTGGACAACAGTCCTTGTCATGTCCCTGACCTTTGCATCTTATGCACCATACCTCCTCGCGTGCCTCTGGCTAAGGCGTCTTGTCCTATTTCAAACTCTACATTTCCAGACACAGATTTAGCAGTTGTGCGTGGATTTGTTGGACTCCCAGACTAGGTTCTTGTATAGGGGTCTCATGCAATCTCATTGCCATCTCCAAAGCTTCAACTTGGGTGGAAAGTTTTTGCTGTGATAGTGTTGTCCTTAAGTGCGGTGTTAGTGATGCTACAAACCATGCACAACGTTGTCCATCTGTCAATGTCATGTTGGTTTCGTAAATCATACACTTCAGTATTTGGTCTAGATCCCAGGGGGTCTCGCCCGAGAGCATCGCGATCTCCTTGAACTAGATGACTGATTGTGTTTCCAACTTTGGCTTGCTAAATTCCCTGTTCAACATGGTCTAGATTTCTGTGATTTTTGTGTTTAGATGGTCATTAGAATGTTTGATGTACCATGCTAATGCGTGATCTTGAAACATGCTTACCAGTGTAGCCTTTTTGATATTGTCATTCACGACTCCTTGTGCTTCCCATACCGCTCTTACCTCAAACCAAAATTGGTCCAGATATTCATTCCCTACTCCTTTGAATACTGGTAGTTTGATCACACTTGCCATATTGAACTATGGTGGTGGTGGAGGTGGGGTGGGTGGAGATGGAGGTGAGGAGGGATGAGATAGGTGGCGGTGTAGGTGGAGGTGGTAAGCGCGGAATTTGCTGCCTTATAAAACTAATCGTGCTTCTCAGAGAAACTTTCATGAGCTCTTCCTTTCTTTCCCATGAGGGGGAAATTAAGGCACTAGTTTCTAATTCTTCACTACTTCTACTTTTGTAGATCTTCCCACTTTGCGTAGTCCCAAAAATTAATTTATTCGCATAACCCACTTTTCAAACAATATCATCTTAATCCAAGTGTTCAAAGATTTAATACTTACCTCACGGTCCCTTGAGGAAACGTTGCTCTGCCTCACTATAGCTGACGGTCATATCTACCGTAAACTCAGTGATAAATCCTCCTATAATTCGATTGAGCCAATGGTCCACAACTCGCGTGATCTTATATCCTGAAGCTTCTAGTATGTGCACTAATTCCGAAGTCCACATGATTGGTTTGTCAAGCCTACACCTTCCTTGAATGTCTGCTAGCTTTGCAATCCACTCATACAGCTCAGAAGGACAGGATGCAAAGAAAATTGCATGGATTTCTGTATATAAGTAGTGCTCCAACCACTGTTCCTTAGATACTCACGGATTTCTATTTTCCCATGCTGTGAACTCATGAATATTTTTGTCCAACCACCCTTCAATTTCTTTCTTTGTTGGATTCCAGTGGCACAACATCAGACATTCCTTATGTAGATCCCAATCCCGGTAATGGAACCATTTGTTGGCTTGTATGGGCCTGACCCAGGTTCAGAGGTGATTTAGCCAAACAAATAATGGTACTACTAGCCCTTTCAGCAATAATCCACGGAGCACAGACTGAGGTCTCACCCAAAGTAGTATGGGAGGGTGTTAGCAGGTTTTTTCACCCTAGAGATGTCTGATGGTTTGTCGGTGGTCTGCGGTTTGACCCTGTGCGCACGTTGCTACTCACACCTATCAGTAACTCGCAGCCTGCAATGCTGCCTTCCCGTTGCTTTGTTCGAGGTGTGATCTGTGTTATTATCCAAGTTCTTAACCCACTATTATTTGATTACTTAACTTATCTGTATGAGCCCAGTTATACTTAACTGTGTTCAATATTCATATAAGTGGGTGCGATAAACAACACAGTATAAATGCATAGAAAATCATACAAAACTAGATACATAGTATTTAGAATCAAACTTCTCTTTATTACTCTTCTTCGTGGGTTACAGACTCAACTTCACCCTGCGCACTTAGCTGCAAGGGTCCACACACTCAGCTGCGGACTCTACTAGTCCTCTGCGCACTCAGCTGTAAAGCCTCGTCCTACTACTACAACCCAAAGCACTTAGATTCTTATTATATGCTTTGAGCCCCAAAACATGCTGTGGGGGGATTCCATTCCCAACACTAGTTCATTACAAAACATTTCTTGGAAAACATTGCTAATGCTAGCCATTGAATAAATTCAGGAAATAAATGAGTCATGGGAAAAAAGCAGCTAGAACACATGACCTAACCATTGTAATGAATATAGGAGACTTATTATGATTCAGAATGACCTCTTGATATAATGAAAGATGTTTAATTGTACAGAGGGTATCAGAAATATCTCTTTCAACATCCATTAAGGGGGTATGAATAACTGATGGGGAACTTACTTGTTGGGCCATGGTGACTGTAAGTGACAGATACTGATGACAGTTAGTAGAATGGTTGCTGACTTGGATTCACTGAATTGGCTACAAGACTACTTAATATTAAAACAAGGCTAAAACAATAGGGTTTTGCTGATCTCTTATATATAAAATAATCAAACGTGGGAAACAAAAATTGCAATTAATGAAATTAATTAATGGAATGACAGGTGAACTGATGGGGAAAAGTGGATGAAGTGGTTGATAATGAATGAGGGTGGCAGATGACATGGAGGGGATGAGATAGAGTGAAGCGATTAGGGTGGCTCGCTGCAGGGGTGGGGAGTGTACAGGATATTCATTAGGCTTGAACCCCTGCAGTAATATTGGGCCATAGATCTTGGTCAACCAGCTTAATTTCATGGTCAACTCCAGGGGTTGAGCTTGAGTTAAAACTCATGCTTGTTGCTCCCTTGCAGAGCACTTTATCTACCTCTCGATCCCATGCTCACTTAGATTTCATGACACCGCTCATTCTTTAATATAGGTCCAGGCCCACCTTATCTCAGATTTGAATGCCATCATCAATAAATAACTTCTTTGGACTTTTTCACTTTTATTTAGTTTTTAGAATATAATATTTGATTTTTATTTTTGTTCATTTTTTATAAAATTAAAGAATGAATTTTCAATAACAATAGATGCTACAACAGGAGCATCATCACACAATACCTCATTTGTGAAGGGCTTGATGCTGTAGGGAAGGCGACACTGTTGGATGACTCAGAGATCTCATCCTTGGTGAAGCCACCCAATGTTGTATAGTTGCGGGTGTGGTTTGGTCAGTAGGCCCATCCACTTCACGACCACTACTAAAATGATGTTCTTTTGGTTGCCGCTATCGACAATGAATTGCAGCTGTGAGCCCTTCACCCACATTTGTGAGTGGAAAAGACGCTCCCCCTCCTTTGGATATTCAGGATCATTCTTCTTGATCTTGGCAGTGGCAATAGTGGAGTTGTGCTCCACATCAATAATATTCTTCCCTTTATCATTCCTCTTGTCAGGTTCTAACTTAGGGTCACAACATGCATTAGATTATGAAGCCTTCAACTCATTCACTAGCAAATGCTTGGCCCGACACTCACTTATGTTGTGAGTGGGGCTCTTATGGAACTCACACCACTTTCTTGTGTCCTTCTTTGAATTTGTGGTGGTGTTCTTTTTTGCAGCTTTGACAAGTTGCCTTAGATCACCCCACCTTGGCTTTGTCCTTTATTCTTCGGATTCACAGATCCAAAGTATCACTTCTTTTGTTTAAACTTCTGCTCGATCCTAACAGTGTATTGTTATGTCATGCCAAGCGAGGTAATGTCAAAGAAATCCATCTCGCCCTGGATGTACCTGTGTAGGCAGACATGGTATTTTAATACCAATTTCTACCCAAAATCCTTGATACCCAACTTTGTGCGAAGGGTATGAAAAATATTGGTAAACTTCAGCACATCTTGGTCCATTGCCTACCACAACATGGTCCACTTTATGTATTTATCCTCCAACATGGTAGTACTTCTCCTTGATGGCATCTCGGAATGAACTCCAAGTGGGTGTGGTTGAAAATAGTGAGGCCATACTTTCATCCTTCTACTTGCAGTAGGTTTCTCACTAATCCTTGACGTGGGGGGCAACTTTGAGAAGTGAAAAAGTGATCTTTTCCTAGCTGGAAAAATCATGAATGGAAAAATATCCTTCTAGTATATTTAACCATTTATCTACAACATCCACATCTATCTGACTCTCAAATATTGGAATATCAAAGTTAACTTGTACCTTAAAGGGTGCAGCTCTTCCAGTGTAGTTGTTGAAGGATATAAGAAAAGTTGTCCATCATCGCGTTCATTTTTCACTCGAGGGCTTCTTCGAGCAAGATTTTGATAGGATCTCCTTCCCCCTCATTTTTCCTTTCATCCTCCATGGGAGGGCTTTGGGATTTGCGAGGTTGGTATTGCAAAGATTCGACTAGTTCAAGCCCTAACACCTTGTATTTCGACCTCGTTGGGGACATGCAAAGAAAAAAAGAGAAAGAGTAGACTGCCCTGATACCAGTTATTCAAATTTAAATAGGAATCCAACAAATTATAGATATAACCATGAATATCAAATTCTGAAGTATGCTTACAAACAAAATGGAAACAATACTAGCTTGGGCGATGGTGGTTTATCTCTAAGAAGAGATGTGGTGGCTACATGCCTTTGAACTCAGTTACAGTGAGGCTCAAGGGCCTTTTTATTATTGAACAATAAGAGAAAAAACTAAACAACCAAAACCCTAACCCGAGGAGATGTAACACCAAGAGTTTATGGCCCCTTTGGGGTTAGTTGGCAACAAACTTCCCAGGGTCGTAACTTAGTCATATTATCTCCATTTGATGCGTATGATACCTCATTGGAAATGTTTCTCCAAGGACTACAACTGCTGATGTGATTTATTTAGTAATCACTAAAGCCATTTTGCCAAAAAATGTCGCTTAGGGCCTCAAAATGGCTTCGAAGTTCCAGACCCGAAAAACTGCCAAAAATAGTAAGTTGTGCTACAATTAAGGAAACTAAAAAAAATTGAAAGAAAAATGGTGAGGGTTAAAGTGGAATAGGTAGGTGGCCACCAATATCCACCTGGATCAATCTCTAGTGGAAAACCCCCTCCGAGTCAAAAACCACCATTTGTTGTTATTATTACTCTGCTTCAAATTTTATTAGTCAAGCAAATCATTTTACATCAACATAACTGGCTATGTCCAACAAGGAAGTTTCTCACTCTAAATCGACTTTGTGAACACCCATCCACTGGAAGCCTCTACGCCCAAAAAGTCTCCCCCAAAACCTGTTGGCATTGTGAATTAAGTGTTGTCCTTGATGGCAACTCACTCAAGATAGATCACAAGTTCAGGCAGGTTCCGCAGGTGCGCCGATCAACAGGTGCGAACTTCGGCAGGTTCCGCAGGTGCGCTTTCACAAGATGCGGACAAGTTCGCAAGTGTTCTGAACAAAAAGTGTGAACCTAATGTACACGAACTTTCATGCAGAGAAAATCACACACACGTGGGAAATGTTATGGTTGGTCCATGGTATTAGTCTGACAGTTTTTGATCCTATGGTTTTGGTCCATGGTATTGCATCCAAAAGCGTTGAACCCAAGTATTTAGTCCTTGGTATTGTTTCTCAATGGTTTTGGTCCATGGTTTGAGTAAGGCCTAGCCTATAAAAAGGAAAGGAGATCATTTGGCTGAATGCAAGTGTGTGGAATATCTTAAGAAGAGCAAGATCTGAAATACAGGTGATCAGTTGGTGAGAGCTGGAGCAAGGAGAAACCTGAGTTGAATCTATTGATGAGTCGAGATCTCCTTGGTGCATGATCAGATTTGTAAATCTGAGAGTCTGAGGTATATTTGGAGACTGATAAGTTATCTAAATCGGAGGTGCGCAGATGAGCCGCAGGAGTAGGTGCGGAGGTGCGCAGGCGAGCCGTAGGAACAGGTGCGGAGGTGTGAAAGACAAGAAAGAGAGCAGGTGTGGAGGTGCATGGTACAGCAAGAGAGTGGGTGCGGTGGTGCGCATGTCACAGATAGCGCAGGTGCGGAGGTGTGCAGGCTCGACACAGCGAGAGTGTGGATATCCACAGGTCTTATATTGGTGAAGTTGCAGACTCTTTGTTTTAGCTGTTTTGTCTATTGTTGCAGTGTTCAGGGTTCAGAATTGGGTCTGGTTACTGGTATTGTTTTCTGGTTACTGCATTCAGAGAAGTTATTGGTTGATTTAGTAGCTGTTTGTGGAAAGGAGATTGGTTGATACACATATACTTGATGTTTGTTTGATATACATGGATCTAGTCTGAAAATTTATGAAACGTGGTCCCTGGAAGATTGTAGAGTTCAGTAGGCCAGCACCTACGTACTAGTAAATGGATCGGCTAGTACAAGAGCTAAGAAGGTTATAGCCTTCTGCAGGTAGAAGCTTGCGTACTGGTATAAGATTGCACCAGTACAGAATAATTATAAAAGAAGTTTCTAATTGAAAGAAGATAGAGAAATATTGCAGCAGGTGGTTTTAACCCACATTGGGTTTCCACCTTATATCATGGTGTTCATGTGTGATCTTTATGTGTGATGATCTATTATGTTTTACTGCACATGTTTACTGCTAATATGATTAATGATGACAGTCATTGAAGATCAACTAATCATATGAATCTTAATATGGAAATGAAAAAGTTATATTGATTAGATAATACTGATTCACCCCCCCCTCTCTGTATTATTTCCAACAACACCCAATGGACTATGAGAATGTTACTCCCTATACTGAAGCTACCGACCACCATTGGCAAGGAACACCCATTCCTTCTTTGTCAAACTATCTCAATCTGTTGATCATCTAGGGCTACATTTCATAATATTTCAAACTAGACCCCTGCACAAAGAAACAACAACTGTCTCTCTCTAATAAAATCTCAATACATCAACATGAACTCAATAAATAAGCCCCAATACCTCAGAATGCAAAATTTTGTGATTCATAATGTTATGAGAGAATACTTCCGGTAAATCACATCTCAATTTTTGTTGTCGACGCATTTTGAATCGCTAAGTATGGTTCATCATCAGGACTTGGATGAACCATACTTAGTGGTTTGAAAAGCGTTTACAACAAAAATTGAGATGTGATTTACCGGAAGTATTCTCTCAAACCCTAATACATCAACATCATACAACTCTCAACAATTCTCCTCACAACATACATAAGTTATGGCTCACTCACTTAGCTACAAAAGGATATACATCAATAGTAGCATGCTCAAACAACTCTCATCAATTACCAAATCTCAACACACAAGTCCTTTCTCTCATGCAACTCTCATCATGATGTAACTGGTAGCACATACAAATATTTTCTAGCAACATTAACATCCAATATCCTGAAAGCATACACTTAATGCAATTCCATTAGCAACAAACCAATTTTGAATACAAAATTCAAACCATGTAATATTATAGTTTCACATAAAAAATTTCCTTCTGCAATCACAAATATCAGCCACATATAGATCTTCCATGACATACACCATTAATCCCACAATCACAAGTTGTTATCCATCAAACCCTGCACACAGAAATGGTCTACTACATATCTGCTTTGCACACTCTAACCTTCCACAATTTTTGAATGGTCTGATACAACCACTGAGTTGTGCACTTCTCTCCATGTGCACTCACTAATTCACACTACTTGAGAATTAACCAAATGAACAATCTTTCTTCTCATATTTGTTATTTCTAGAAATGATTAAACCAATAAATTCTTCAGATCAGGGAGCTTTCCCCAAAACGTTTCCACATGCTTCATATTTGATTTAAATAGGATGCTTAACCAAATCAAGCCACTTACTCACTAGCCTTTTGATATTTTCAACTTTGATCAACTTATAAGTTATAGAGATTCCTCAACCTTTTCCAAAATTTACATCGAACATTGGAAAAAAAATAGAATACATGAAATGCGCAAGGAATCTGAAGAAAATCATTTATAGGTTTTATACATGGGCTTCCTTCATAAGACCAGTGTATGTACCCTATTTTCTTTCATAAAACCAACATATATCTCTCAAAACTGAGTTTTCTCATTAGTTTTGTAGTCCTGCTATAGGAGGATACTTGATACACTAAGAAAACCTTACCCATGACTCTGTAACATCATGAAAACTCTTCTAAACCTCATCAACAGTCCAAACAAAACTCATTAGGAGCAACAACAACATCTCAAGAAATACCTTAAGCATCATAGATATGGAAATAAATATGACCAACCAACCATCAAATTCATAAGTCAATACCCTCAAGCAATCAAACACATGCATACCATCTACAACAAAAGCCTAGGTTGACCTCAATACTAACCATTAATCACTGCAACACTCATCAATATTCACACACTACCATGTTGACATCAATATCAACCATCACCTCATCACAACATCAATGCCAACAATCTCCCACATTGGAATGAATGACAAGCCCAACTAAACCATCCAAACAATTTCTTGAACAATTGGACTCCTCATTTTCTCGTCCTTTTACATCAATGGAAAAGGGACAAACTCAACAATGTCAAACATGTGATGAATGATAGAATAAATCCCCCTATCAGTCTCAACATCATGCCAATACAAAGTTAATACAAGAAAATGAGTTGCTACTAGGATGAACAAGCTCCCCTTTCTCTAAATATAAAATGGCTTCGAGTACAAAGAAGTATGGCATGTGGCTCATGGGTTACTATAGTGGACAAATCATCTCTGTGTTCTCTACCTCCTATCCCTCTCAGCTATTTTTTCTCATCTATGAAAGAAATGGAACCCATTTCCTCCTAGTGGTTAGATTATAACTCAACCTGATAACCTATTGGTGGTTAGGTTTTACTACCTCAACTCTTAACCAAAGTTACAATATGGAATTTTCTAGAAAATCCTGTATCATAATCACATGGCTAACCCCTTTTCCATGAATAATGGGGGTTGTTGTGGCATCCTGTCAAATTATGTTGGTGAAAATAGGAAGCCCAACTTCTGAGTGGAAAAACTTTTGCATACAAACTTTGATTGTGGTGATTCTTACGTCGTTGGAAAGGTCTATGTGTGTAGAATATGAAGAAGGGTGTTGCACTAAACAAAAAAAATTATACCCCCAAAAAATGTCAGTTAATGCCTCAACATGTTCCCATAAGGTTTCAGACTCCAATTTTCCATGTTTGGCCTTGTTGGTAAAAATGGTCCCGTGAATTGTTGGTGAGCTCCAGTATTGCAGCAATGTTGTTGCAACTCTTGGGACTCCCTTCTTTAATTTTATCAACCCGGTTGTTCGTAACAAACTTGGAAGTGACGATGCTATATGCACAAGTACTAGCTCTTGTCGTAGGCTGTCACTTGATTAGCTGGCATAAGTCTGCTATGAGATTAAGCCAACTTCTATGAGCTCTTAGAAGAAGCTTTTAACTATGATGGATGAAAGCTAACTCAAAAGAGGCTAGTCTACTTGCAGAAAGAAGTGGAAAGTTGAAAGGAAATGCAAACCCTAGCAAACCCTAGTTTTCCTGACTAACCCTACTAGTGCAAGAAAAGAGATGAAAGCTGTGGAAATGGATGCCATTGACTCTTGGAAAGGTAAAATGCATGCGAGTAAGCTAATTCTGAAGGAAAATATGGAAAAAAACATCTTTTTGTATTTTGAGTAATTTTGTAGAATTATTATGCATGTGCTTTAACTATTTTTTATTGTGTAGAGGTTGATTGGCGAAAGGAAATGGAGTGGGCACTTGTAGGAGGTTGGGAAGGTGAGAAGAGGGCCTAAGGGGTCCCTAGCACCCTTCCAGAGAGTTTCACAATGATCAAATCTTGAAATATTTCTCACGTGAACTTCTACAGGAAGTCTGCAGGGGTTCTACAGGAACGACCGAAAGTAGATTTTAGAGGGTTGATGGTGGAAAAATGGTGGGAAAGTGGAAATGAATGATGGATAAAGATGTTAAGGGGTCTAGGATCTAGTAAATGAAGCTAAGGAGTGATGAAGGTGGTTGAATTTGTTCAAGGATGGAGGGAGCAATGTTGCATAAGAATGTAGAAATTAGGGCAAATTGGAATAGTGTGACAAATGAAGGGAAGGAATATTGGATTAGGGGTTGGAGTAGGTTGTATGATGGAGGAAGGGTAGGTAGGGATGTATTACAGGTGCTATGCACACTATTTTCTAAAACTGATCAAACAAAGACTATCAAAACCAGAGATCTATCTATTTTAACCTAATCTGACCTAAAAACCAGAAACATGATGAACAGAAATTTATAGACAGGAAATCATGCAAGATAACTATCGAAACTAAGCAAGGACAGATCTAAACATGCAAGTACAATTGGTATCAACTTTCCACCTTAAAACCTAATACTAGCAATTGCATTGAAAGGCAAAAACAATGTTTTTGTGGTAGCAAGTATGCCTTGGTCTCAGCTCATGGTCGCAAGGAGGGAGAGATGAGATCAAGGATTGCTTGATGGCCTTTTTGCAGATCTTTTCTATTACCAAACTACCAAATCAACTTGAAGCATAAAAAGCTATTTTAATCATCAAAAACAACCTAAGTAACAAAGCAAGATCTTAACCTAAATAACAGAAATTATTCTGTGAATGCAAGGAAAATGCATAAAAGTACACAAAGGAGGTACTGGCACTTCGGTTGGGCCCAACCCCAAGAGCTACAGCCTCCAAAGAAAGCTTAGAGCTGGTGCAAAGTAAAATTCATCTCCATTACTCAAAAAATAATCATGTCACAAAACTGTTTATAGTAAGAGCTCGAAAATGAGCTGAAATGCAGAGCTGCACTATAGTGTGAAAAAAAAATGTTCAATAGCTAAACTACCAAGGCTTGAAGCTTTCCTACTTATGCAAAAAGAGGACTCCCAACAATCTTCCTTAACTTCAGGAGCTTGGCTACCAAAACTGCAGTTAATCAGCCACTTCACAAAACCTGCTCGGCTGCCCCTTGAAATCATCTTTGGTAAGTTGTTGAACTCCAAGCTAATGGTGGAGAACTCGAGGAAGGGGTCATTTAGTGTAGGAGACACCCTTCCTACAAATCCTCAGCCTTGTTCCTTCATTTTTGGCTGTCAACTTACTCATAAATGCTTGAGCTTGGTCCAAAAGATGTCCAAAAATCTGCAATAAGCACGTATTAGACTTTGTGGTCAAGTGACTATTCTCATTCATTCAATTAACATAAATATATTCAAAAGCATACATAAAACTATGAAGAATGGTGGATTAATCGAGAATAATAGGCAAAATGAGCCCATAAAATTACCCATTTTTGGGGCTCATCATCACCCCCTTGTTGAATGTGTTGCTCATCCTTTGAGCAACTAATCCAGCTCATCATCTTTGATTTCTTTGACTACCTCTCTGACATCCAAGGCTTCCGAGGTGATGTCCTCTTCTCGGTCATGAAACCTTTCCTTTCTCTCTACTTTCTCCCATTGCCCATGTTCTTCTTCTTCTTTGACCCCTTCCAGCAGTCCTAAAAGCAATGGAGGGCTGAACTTTAGGCCAATCCAGATGGCCTTCAGATTTTGCATTGACTGTTTATAAAGTGGTACTCTGGCCAATGCCTCCTGCATCCTTGTTGGGGAGTGGTGCTCTCTTATTTTTAGACTGTGGGACAATGTGTTCCATCTCGTTGTGCAAGCATGAATGCAATTATCACCAAACAGTCTTTCCATGTCTTCAAAGTGAACAACGGCTTGAGCTTTCCTTTCAGTGTAGTCTTGGAGAACTTGAGGGTTGTTGGCAAGGTGCTGATGGGCATATACTAAAGCTAAGGGATCTTCTAGTTCTGCTCTGATCATGAGTGGCTTTCTTAGCTCCCTATCCATAACTTTCCTAATTTCTGTTGCCCTCTTTCCCTCATTGTTTAACCAAGAGGCCATGGCCATGAGTTGCACATCTCCCAATGCAGCATTGGAGTCCCAGAGATTCATGTTTGGAAGTGCCAAGTTGTGTAAATAGAATTATGCTAACTTGGCCTTATCTTCAACTGAGCTACTGTCACAAAAATACATGAACTGATTGTAATTCTAGAATGGAATGGTGCCCCTTTGGGCGAATGTGTTAATTTGAAATTGCAACCATTGATCTTTAAGATATAATGCATATGACTTAGTAGGTTGCCTACATTGTAAGGCTTCTACTTCCCAGCTGGCCATGCAGGCCATTTGGGCTTCTTTCTCTTACACCTGTTGTTATAAAACCTGTATTTCTTCTACTGCCTGTGACTCCTTTTCCTGTAGTAGTTTTTCCAACATCTCAACATCAGCTTGCAGCTTTTCCTCTCTCTGCTATTCCTCGGTTGTTTCCTTGTCTGCTGGAGGTCCTTCTCGCTGTTGCTGCTCTCCCAAAATGGACTGCCTATCTTCCTTATGACCTTCCTGTAGCTGCAACTACTTTTTCAGCAGCTCATTTTCTTCCTGTAATTTGGCTCTTGTACTACTTTCTATGTGCCTCACCATGGCCAACTCTTTTCTTTATTCTTTTAGTTGTTTTTCCAGGTGGCCAATGTCTGCAACACCCTTGGATTTGGAAATCCTCATCCAAGTGTGAGTCCTAACCCGTTCTTGTTCCAATGCAAAGAAAAGTGGTACAAAAAAATTTTGTTGGATGATCTTCCCACCTTCTAACAGGTTGTAATATGATCCCAAGCTAGGATGAGGGCTTGGTTCTAGTATCTCCTCGGTCTTTTCTTCTCCCTGTGATTGTTTAGTTTCCTTCTCTCCAATTTCTCAGTCTCTTTTAACTTAGCTAGATTTTCCTATAGAGATGTTTCAGCTTCCTATAGAGTTGCCTTTGAGTCCATCATCCTGATTCTCTCTCTCCAGGTGGAGGTTTTTGGGCTTCCTCTTTCATAGGTGATAGATATCTTTGAAGGACACTCTTCCTTCTATTTAGGGGTAGTTTCCTTAATGACAATTGGTTCCTTTGATTGTGGCTGGGGTTTGCCCACTTTGATCCTTGTGCTTCTCCTAGCTTTAAAGTACATGGAGGTTTGCATCTTTATCTTTCCTTTTTTTTTTGTAGGTGTGCTTAATGCAGCAAGCACAACTGCTACCTCCCTTGCCAACTTCTTAGGGGATTTCTCTTCCTGCTATTCTTTTTCTTCGCTTCTTGTAGAAATCTCTGTGTCCATTGTTTCTATTTGTGTTACTGATATCTTAGGGTGTGTCTTTCCCTTTTCTTTGTGGGTGTCTGCTTTGGTTGTGGCAGCCTTCATTTGGGCTTTCTCGGTGTTTTCCCTTTTAATTTGTGTCCTCTTTTCCCTTGCTGTTTTTGCTATTGTTTCTTCCTCTGTTTTAGGCTCAACAGTCTTGCAAAATTCTTCTTTTTCATTTTTTTCTTCCTATGTTTTTCCCTCTGCTTGAATGTCCTGTGCTCCCTCATCATTGTTCTTCTCAATTTCTTTAGTTTTCTCCCCCTCCTCACTGTTGGATGGGGTGATGTTCTTAGCCAAAGTTCTAATGTTATCATCCCTGGACATGTTTCTGAAGATTTCCCAAGATATGGGGACAATATAGGTGTGTAAAGCATCTTCCACCAACAGTTTGATGAGCCCATGGTGGGCCAACTGATCTGGGATCCATTCATTTAGCTTTGTACCACATTCAATTAAGGATTGAAGAAGGAGATATGGGATGCTCAGTTTCTTAGCTGGAGGCAAGTCAATCCCATGCCTTAATTCATATAAAAACCTAAAATGATATCCATAGATGATGCTAAACCTCCATTCACATGTGATATACTTCATAATTTGATAACTAACTTCACTCCAGAGAGGAGGCAAGCTTGTCCTTCTAACTCCATTTTTGTCTTCTACAGGATGCTCCTCGGGCAGAAAAAATGTTTTCTTAGCAACTTGGCCCAATGATCTCTCTTCTTTGCTCCAAGGGAGCCCCGATGGTAGACCAGTCATTATACTGATGAGCTCAGGGGTAAGTTCTAGGGTCAAACCCCTAAAACTAACTGTGGCATGTGTCTTTGAATGTGGTCTCAGGGACATTAAAAAATGTTCAGTTATCTCCTCATCATAACCTTGAATTTTGTCAAAGAAGGATATCCAATTTGCCAGGGTGAAAAGGTCCACCACCTCAAGGTGCTCGTGCAACCTGCTAAAGTCTGAGGGTTCTTTCCTCATGAATCCTCCTAGCATGGTGTTGAGTGCTCTTTTTATGTTTTAACCAGAAAAGAAAATGCTCAGGAAAACAAACAATCAATCACTGAAATAGAGGATAGCTGAGTTCGGTTTCTTCTAAACCCAAGAAGGAATTTCTTGTGTGTTCCTTACAATATCAAATAGCAATATTTCTCCTGTTTTAACACTGTTGTCACCCAGAATTTCATTGTCTGCTTATGAAAAGAATAATTTTGTTTTTACATAACAGATCATAAGGACACAGGTTCTCTTCTCAGCACATAGATAGATTTGTAAATTTGGGTTATTTTCCACACACAGAGGCAAGCCTCCTACTGCATTTATCTTCCTTACAAGACAATTTAAAAATGATGAGGAGATTTTGGATGCAGAGAAAGAACTGGGTAAACTTAGTGAAATATGCAGGTAGACTTTCACTTTTTTCTCAATTCATAGGCAAACTTTTACTCTCGTTTTTCAATCTAATTTCGTTGAACTCACCACCATGCACAAAAAAATCATGCATAGAAAAATTTTCCCGAGCCTACCTTGTTTGGAGCTTGAAATTCGATGAAAATTTTGGGTTTCCTCTCTGCAGAGCTGTTCTGCCTTTCTTGTAGAACCCTTCCTATAGAAGTAGCACGGCTCCTGTAGAATAGAACTGTGCTTCTGGTAGAGCCCGATAGGCGGGAGATTTTCTAAAATAAGCAAAAAATTGGTGGAGGATGACTGGTTAACTGCTCTGAAAGCGGTGGATGCATACTCCTGTCGAGAACGTCATGAGTGCAAAATGAATAGAGGGTGGTGCATGTTTCAACTAAGCGTCTTTTAACTGTGGTGTGATTCGTGGTGAGGGGATAAGGTGGCGGGACCGGACCGTTGATCTGATGTCACAACCATAATGTTTTCGTATGTTTCTTACTGCCATCACCTCCTTTCTCCTGTTATCCGCCACCACCACTACCATTCTCGATGATTTCTCCTTGAATGGACATTCCATGTGTTGGCTACACATCTAATAGACAGTTTTCAATGTAACGGGGCTCATTTGGATTCCACGAGGATGTGTAACTAGCCGAGGGTGGCTAGTTGACTGGCCACCGATTCCACTCAATTCGAACCATTCCCATAGTCATGAAGCCTTAAAATATGATTTAAGCAATTGAAGAACGAGTTTAGGCGCTTACTTGTGTGGTCGCGGCTGTGTTATGCAGATTTTGGATTTTGGAAGCCATTCCTTTGTTTGCTATTGTTGCATGTACACTGCATGCTTGGCCTTGGCTATTTTTGATGTTCACACATTCAAGTAGATCTCCATGCATGTTTCTTCTGCCATACTTTGTTGTCCCTGCCTCTGGAGTATGTCTTTCAGAGGGATCAACTGCTACAGGAATCCTGTAGGATGTCTTGTAGTTGCTTCTCCTCTTGGAATGCAAGCTAGAATGAGCAGGGCTACATTGTTGACGAGGGTCTTGGCTGATGAGGAGCCTAGATGGAGGGTATCAAGTATGGTGAGTGACAAACTGCTGCTTAGATTTCTCATTAAAAATTTCACTGTTAGTATGAAGGAAACATGATTTTTGTGTGTGACTGTGTAGAGACATAAAAAATGAGTGCAATGGAGATGTACAGAGATGGAAAAAGCGCAACATATGGCGATGGATGGAAATAGGGAGGTTTACATGCTTCATAGACATATTCCCAACCTTCAGGTCCTCTTCTGAGATCGATTTTGGCTTGTCTGTAGGTTCTACAGGATCTTCCTATAGAAGGTGAAATCTTAGCCCGAATGAGACCAAATCTTAGGAACGGGTAGTGCTCATGGAGGAATGGATTGTGGGGGATGCTTGCAGCCTGGTACTGACCTATGTTTTTGTCTTATGCGATCCTCGTAACCTGCAATGTCCTTCCTGCAACCTGCAATTTATTCAATAGGAATAGATTTATTTTTCTTTTTCTTTTTTTTCTTCTCTCTCTCTTTCTCTCTCTCTTTTTTTAGTCTGAGACAGCTGGGGTGCCTCCAAGAGGTTTTCACCCTCACTGTCTGCCCTGGGTGCCTCCAAGAGGTTTTCACCAAGGATCTTTTTTTTTTGTGTTCAAGGTGTGGGTGGGGTGGAGACAGGGGCCTGCTCCACTTCCAACACTAATTTATCCAGAGTTTCAATGAACTCCTACTTAGAAAGGGGCTTCCTAAAGATTTTCAATCGATGCCCATTGACGAGCATGGGGATGGCTTCTTCATCAATGGTCCTGATAAGGATTGAACCATTGTCGTTGCATTTCTCCACTATATATGGTCCCAACCATCTTGTCCTCAGCTTTCCTTTGAAATCCTTGTATCTTGAATCATATAACAGTACCTAATCTCCTGGCTAAAATTTCTTTTCTTTAAGGTGCCGGTCATGTCATATCTTTCTTTGAAGTTGGACCACCTCTAAGTGCAGAAGGGCCTGCATTCTCTATTCATTTAGTCCATTTAGCTGAAGTAATCTTTCCTATTGTGCATGGCTGAGATCTAGGTCCAGCAAAGCTACCAACTTCAATGTGTTATATTCAAATTCTATGGACAACAAAGCCTTCTTCTCGTAGACCAGCTTATAAGGTGTGAAACCTGTTGTAGTTTTTCAAGTAGTGTTGTAGGCGTAGGTGGCCTCAACCAAGAGATTTGCCCAATATTTTTTGTTGTTGCTCACCACTTTAGTCAAAATCTCTTCCAAATCTCTGTTAGTGACTTCCATCTGTCCATTTTCTTGCGGATGATAAGGGGTGGAAGTTCTATGCTTAATCTTGTGATGAGCAAGTAGGTCTTAAATCAAGTTAGATGTAAACTAACTTCCTTGATATGTGACTAACTCTCTTGGGTAGCCAAGCTTGTAGAAGATATTTTCCCTCAAAAACTCAACCACTTTTTCTTTTGTTGCTACCTTGATCGCCTTTGTTTTTGCCCACTTTGTCAGGTAGTTGGTGTACACAATGATGTCAGACTTTTGTTTTGAAGGAGGGTTGATAGGACCCACAAAGTCCATGCCCCACTTCTCAAATGGCTTGAAAGTCACTTGAGTTTGGAGGGGAATTTCATCCTTTGGAGTCGGTTTCCCCATCCTTTGACATCGGTCACATTGGCTGATGTATCTCCTGACATCTTGATGAAGAGTGGGCCAATAGTAGCCCGCCTTTAGAATTTTTAAGGCGGTTATTTTTGCTGCAAAGTGGCCTCGACAGGGCCCATCATGATAGGTTAGGAGGATGTCAAAAACTTCCTCCTCCCTGACACAATGCCTCAAAATATGATCCGGGCCAAGTTTAAATAGGTTTCCCCCAATCCAAGTGAATGGGGCACCTTTCCTCACGATCTTGCTCTTCTCTTTTGAGGATAGGTTGGGCAAGAACTGTGCTGAAACCAAGTGATTTGCTATATCAACAAACCATGGAGAGAGTACTGAAATAGCAAACATGTGTTCATCTGGCATTTGATCATCCACCATCCCTTCTTCACCTGCAGGCAAATCTAGTCTAGACAGAAAATCAACAACATCATTTTCCTTACCTGGCTTATCAATAATGGTCAAATCAAATTGTTGCAATAAAAGCAACCATCTAATGATACAAGCATTTACATCAGGTTTATTCATGAAATACCTAATTGTAGCATGATCTGTGTGTACGAATGTTTGATAACCAGTGATAGAGTGTTTGAACTTGTTTAGGGAATGGACTACAAATAGGAGCTCTTTATTGGTTACAGTATATGTTAACTTTGCCTTGGACAGGTTTTTATTGACAAAATATATGGCATACGTCAACTTGTCCTAAGGCTGCTCCTATGGCTTTGTTAGAGGCATCTATGTGAATGTGGAAAGGTAGGGCCTAGTTTGGACCTCTCAAGATTGGGGCAATAACCAGCTTACCTTTCAACGCATCTAGAGCCTCTTGACAGTTGTCAGTCCATATAAACTCAAAATATTTCCACAAAAGACCAAACAATGGAGAGGCTAGCCTACTGAAATCTTTAATGAATCTTCTATAATATCCTGCTAAGCCTAGAAAACTCCGAACATATTTTACCTTTTGAGGAGGTGGAACCCTTTGGATGATAACAATCTTGTTGGGATCCACCTGTAATCCTTGCTGAGAAATTGCATGACCTAGCATGGTCCCTTCAGTCATCAGGAATTCACATTTTTCAAGACTGAGGGACAGGTTCATTTCAATACACTTAGTTAAAACTTTTCCTAGGTTAGTCAATGCTTCTTGGAAGTTGGACCCATAAGGAGTAAAGTCATCCATATAGATTTCCGCCGAAGAAATATGCTCAGTACTGCTCTCTGGAAAGTGGCAGGAGTGTTGCATAACCTAAAGGGAAGGACCCAATAGGCAAAGGTACCCCATGGACAAGTGAAAGTGGTCTTATCTTGGTCTTCCGGGCTAATTTGGATCTGATTATACCCGCTAAACCCATCTAGGAAGGAGAAGAACTTCTTCCCTGCTAGGCCATCTAACACTTGATCTATGAAAGGTAAAGGAAATTGGTCCTTCTTGGTAGCTTTGTTAAGTTCTCGATAATCTACATAGATTCTCCACTTCTTGTTTTTCTTGGGCACAAGCACTAGAGGAGAAACCTACTCGCTGTTAGAGATGGGGTAGATGAATCCTGCATCCAGCAACTTTTGCAGTTATCCTATGACAACGTCCTTAAGGGTTGGATTCATTCTCCTCTGAGGCTGCCTGACTGGTTTACAATCCTCTTTAATGTAAATGTGATGGGTACAGATTGAAGGGTGGATTCTTTTCATCTCCTTATAGCTCCAAGAAAAAGCATCCAAATGGCGGTTCAATAAGCTACACAGCTCCTTCTCCTAAGAGGGGGATAGGGACAAGTTGATCTTCAAGGTTCTTTCAGGGCCAAATTCCACATTCTTAACTTGGGGAGAGGTTGGATTAGCCACACAAAGATCCACTAAAGCACTGGCTTGGGTGTCTTCTACCAACTCTTCTAATGGTAGCACACTGGGAGGTGGATTTTGAATCAAATTCTCAATAAGGTCATCCTCGGTTTGAGGACCTCCCCTAGTGGCTTCCACTGTGCACAATGGTACAGCGTAGACTTCATCCTCATCTTCCTCCTCCAACAAGAGAGGTAAGTCATGTTCTAGCAGAGGTTAGGCAAGAGGATATAAGACTAGTTGTTTGGACATAGGTCCATTCTTAATGGTCATGCTCCCAGCTCGACAACTAATGTAAGCATCTGCAGTAGCTAACCAAGGCCTTCCCAAAATGAGGGGGTATATCCAGTGATTTTTGCCTTTGGCTGAAGGACCAAGAAGTCTGCAAGGTACTCCTAAGAATCAATGGAGACCATGACATCTTCCATAATCCCTTCGGGGGTCACGGTGGAGCAGTCTGCTAACTACAGTACTGTCGAGGTATTTCTTAGGGAACTATGAAGGTTGAGTTTGAGCATAGTGTCCTTGGTCATCACATCAATGGTAGCCCCTAGATCAATCAGGGTGTGGGGGATTGTGGTGCCATTGATGTGGACATCAACTACAGGACTCCTAGGGTCTAGATATTTTGGACATATTACTTGTCCCAACATTAGGTCGGACAGTTGTCCTATGACATTGATAGTTGGGGCATCTCTCTTGTACTTGCCTGGGTGCCTGAAACACTTCTCTTTGATCAATTTGTTGTAGATTGGTACATCTTTTATGGCCTGGAGAAGTGGTATTTTTACACATAATTATTTAAGTTCTCCCAGAAGTTCAGTCTCTTCTGGGTTTGGTTGCATGGTTCTAGTTAGTCTCTCAGGAAAGGGTGGAATGGCTTTGGGTTCACTTTCCTGTTTCTCTTCTTCATCCTCCTTAGAAGGAGGTTATCTATTTGGGAGGACCTTCCCAGATCATAGGTTGATCTCCTGAATCTCCACAACATAGGTAGGGCATGTTGTCTCTCCAGTATATACCTGTTGGGCCTGTCTATTATTGGGGTTTGGGTTCGGTTGAGCAGGCGTCTGGGGTTGTCTTGGAGGAGCAGGAGGTAATGGTTGTGGTTGAGCAGGTGGTGGAGGAAAAATAGTGGGAGGAGAGTTGTACTGGGGCCTCCACCCTTGTTGAGGCGCATTCCACTTAGGTTGTGGCTGAACATGAGAATGAAATGAATGGGCAATAGGTTGAGTATGGTATTGAGATGGGTATGACCAAGGAGGGGGTGTGGACCAAGAAGGATGAGCAGGGGGGCCCCAAGAAGGTATGTGAGTGGATTGGTTGGGGTTTTAATAAGTCTGGGATGTCCCTTGCAGCCCCTGCTGGTAAGTTCTTAGTCCATGTGGCCTCCTTTGGTTTAGGAAGTAGAGTGGTTTAGTGGCTCCTTTAGCCCCTTGGTACATAGCTTTAAGTCTAGGTAAGGTTGGGCACTAGTTTGTAGGGTGGTCTGCCTCACAAATGAAACAGATCTCTACAGAGTTCAATGGACACTCGTTCTTAGGATGCTTCCTTGTACATCTGGGACAAAATATGGCTAAAGCCCTCTCAGCTTCCTCTTGCTTCTATTGGATTTGAAAGGTATCCATTTGCATGGAAATGGTCTGTCTCACCTCACTTTTAAGGTCTTCCATCTGATTTGAAAAATCATGTTTGGAAAAGGTGGCACTGGTTGAAAGTTGACTCCCCCTACCTCTTTTCCGAACTACCCTAGAATGGTTTCTAAACACAATCTTTATGTCATCATAAGATAACTGGTAGATGTCTCCCTCAGCCAGAAAATGGAGGGTATCTAGAAGGTCTTCAGGGACTCCTTGGAGCAGAACCAGCTTTAGAGATTCGGGGTCAAGTGTGCACCTGACCCTTTTATAACTAAGTTGGAACCTTTCTTCATAGTCTTCTAAAGATTCGTCACTTCCCATGGTCATCTGAAAGATTTCTCCCTTTGTTTCCTTTGACCTACAGTAATCCCGATATTTGTTGTTAAAGGCTTACTGCATCTGAGCCCAAGTTGTGATACTGTTTCCAGGTAACCACATGAACCAGTGTAGTGTTGCATCCTTGAGGGTAGAGGGAAAGAGTTTGAACTTTTGCTCGTCTTCTACATAGTGATAAGTTTGACAAAGGACAACAAACTCAAACAAGAAGGTATCATGGTCTTCAGTTGTCAATCCGTGGAAGTGAGGTAAGGCTGAGGGACTTATGTTTTTCATTTTTGTGTCCCCATTTGTCTCTTGGATGGGAAAGGCACCTTCTGTTCTCTTCTCATCTCCTATACCGTTTCTATGTTAGCCATGGTTTCAGGAGGAATGTTTTCTTGCTCTTCTTTTATTAGAGGATCTTCATATATCTCTGGAGGTTCACTGCCATCAAAGAAGAGAGAAGGGTGACTCAGTGATGTGGTGGGGGTGTTGGGTAAGAATTTCCTAAATTGTCTATGTTCCTACGAGGCATGAAAGGAAATATTTTTGGTTGTTTTCTTGTGTTTTTCTCTGCTTGTACCTGCAAAACTAAAATTGATTGAACTACAAATTGCAACTAACTACAATAAACCTTGCTAGAATGAAAATTGCAGAATTGAAATGAAAGCAGGAAATGACTAATCTATGTTGTTGAAATAAAATTGCAAAAATAAAATGCTAAGCTACGCTTGCAGAATTGACATTGTGGAATTGAAATGCTAATCTACGCTTGTAGAATTGAAATGTTAGTCTAGGAAAGTAGGAAATGTCTAATCTAATTTTACGGAAATGAAATTGCAGAATGGAAATGAAATAACTACTCTACTCTTGCTGAAATAGACTACTTAGCAGAAGGTTGCAGTAGAAAATAGAAGAAAAGCAACAATCACAAATACTCTGACGCTTCCCCGGCAACAAAACCAAAAATATGGTGAGCTCCAGTATTGTAGCAATGTTGTTGCAACTCCTGGGACTCCCTTCTTTACTTTTAGCAACCCAGTTGTTCGTAACAAACTTGGAAGCGATAGTGCTATATGCACAAGTACTAGCTCTTGCCGCAGGCTGTCACTTGATCAGTTGGCACAAGTCTGCTAAGAGCTTAAGCCAACTTCTATGAGTTCTTAGAAGAAGCTTTTAACTGTGATGGATAAAATCTAACTCAAAAGAGGCCAATCTACTTGCAGAAAGAAGCGGAAAGCTAAAAGGAAATGCAAACCCTAAAAAACCCTAGTTTTACTGACTAAACCTACTGGTGCAAGAAAAGAGATGAAAGCTGTAGAAATTGATTCCATTGACTCTTGGAAAGGTAAAATACACGTGACTAAGCTACTTCTGAAGTAAAATATGGAAAAAACATCTTTTTGTATTTTTGAGTAATTTTGCAGAATTATTATGCATGTGCTTTAACTATTTTTTACTATGTAGAGGTTGATTGGCGAAAGGAAATGGAGTGGGTACTTGTAGGAGGTTGGGAAGGTGAGAAGAGGGCCTAAGGGGTCCCTAGCACCCTTCCAGAGAGTTTCATAGAGATTAGATCTTGAAAAACTGCTCACGTGAACTTCTACAGGAAGTCTATAGGGGTTCTATAGGAAGTTCATCAGGAACAACCGAAAGTGGATTTTAGAGGGTTGATGGTGGAAAAACGGTGGGAAAGTGGAAATGAAGGATGGATAAGGATGTTAAGGGGTCTAGGACCTAGTAAATGAAGCTAAGGAGTGATTAAGGTGGTTGGATTTGTTCAAGGATGGAGGGAGAAATGTTGCACAAGAATGTAGAAATTAGGGCAAATTGGAACAATGTGGCAAATGAAGGGAAGGAATCTTGGATTAGGGGTTGGAGCAGGTTCTATGATGGAGGAAGGGTAGGTAGGGATGTATTACAGGTGCTTTACACACTATTTTCCAAAACTGATCAAACAAAGACTGTCAAAACCAGAGATCTAAACATGCAAGTACAACTGGTATCAACTTTTCCACCTTAAAACCTAACACTAGCAATTGCATTGAAAGGAGAAAACAGTGTTTTTGTGGCAGCAAGTATGCCTTGGTCTCAGCTCATGGTCCTAAGGAGGGAGAGATGAGATCAAGGATTTCTTGATGGAATTTTTTTGCATATCTTTTCTATTACCAAACTGTCAAATCAACTTGAAGCATAAAAAGCTATTTTAATCATCAAAAACAACCTAAGTAACAAAGCAAGATCTTAACCTAAATAAAAGAAATTATTCTATGAATGCAAGGAAAATGCATAAAAGTACACAAAGGAGGTACTGGCAGTTGGGTTGGGCACAACCCCAAGAGCTACAGCCTCCTAAGAAATCTCAAAGCTGGTGCAAAGCGAAATTCATCTCCATTACTCAAAAAATAATCATGTCACAAATCTGTTTACAGTAAGAGCTTGAAAATGAGTTGAAATGCAGAGCTGCACTACGGTGCGAAAAATAACTGTTCAATAACTAAACTACCAAGGCTTGAAGCCTTCCTACTTATGCAACACGAGGACTCCCAACAGTCCTCCTTAACTTTAGGAGCTTGGCTACCAAAACTGCAGTTAATCAGCCACTTCACAAAACCTGCTCGGCTAGCCCTTGAAATCATCTTTGGTGGGTTGTTGAACTTCGAGCTGATGGTGGAGAACTCGAGGAAGGGGTCATTTAGTGCAGGAGACACCCTTCCTACAAATCCTCAGCCTTGTTCCTTCGTTTTTGGCTGTCAACTTTCTCATAAATGCTTGACTTTCGTCCAAAAGATGTCCAAAAATATGCAATAAGCACATATTAGACTTTGTGGTCAAGTAACTATTCTCATTCATTCAATTAACATAAATATATTCAAAAGCATGCATAAAACTATGAAGAATGGTGGATTAATCGAGAATTATAGGCAAAATGAGCCCATAAAGTTACCCATTTTTGGGGCTCATCAATTGTTTCTCCACTTTTTCTACTTTGAAAGCATCAATATCGATGACAAAAAATATAGTGATCCAATCTAGAGCATTAAGGAAAAGAAGGTTGAACAAAGTTCAGTCTAACACTCTATTGATATGTGAGGCGAGTTTGTTGCTTACCTAAGAAAGGGAAATATATATTTCGTATGGTTCATCATCAGGACTTGGATAAACCATACTTAGTGGTTTGAAAAGCGTCGACAACAAAAATTGAGATGTCATTTACCGGAAGTATTCTCTCAAACCCCAGTACATCAACATCATACAACTCTCAAAATTCTCTTAACAAAATACATAAGTTATGGCTCACTCACATAGTTACACAATGATATACATCAATAGCAACATGCTCAAACAACTCTCGTCAACAACCAAATCTCAACACATAAGTCCTTTCTCTCATGCAACTCTCATCATGATGTAACTGGTAGCACATACAAAATTTTTGCAGCAACATTAACCTCTAATCACTTGCAAGCATACTCTTAATGGAATTCCACTAGCAACACACAAATTCTGAATTCAAGATTTAAAACAATGTAATATTGTAGTTTCACACATAAAATTTCCTTCTACAATCACAAATATCAGCCACATATAGATCTTCCATGAAATACACCATTAATCTCACAATCAAAAGTTGTTATCCATCAAACCATGCACACAAAAATGGTCTACTACATATCTGCTCTACATACTCTATCTTTCTGCAAATTTTGAATGGTTTGCTACAATCACTGACTTGTGAACTTTCTCTCCATGCACACTCACTAATTCACACTACTTGAGAACTAACCAAATGGATAAACCTTCTTCTCATATTTGTAATTTCTAGAAATGATTAAACCAATAAATTCTTCAGATGAGGGAGCTTGCCCCAAAACATTTCCACATACTTCATATTTGATTTAGATAGGCTTCTTGACCAAAACAAGCCACTTACTCCACTAGCCTTTTGATATTTTCCACTTTGATCAACTTATATATGCTCCTCTACCTTTTCCAACCTTTACATCGAGTTTATCGAAGAAATAAAAACCATTGGAAAAATAAATATAATACATGAAATGCGCAAGGTATTTGAAGAAAAACATTTTCAGGATTTATACATGGGTTTCCTTCATAATACCAATGTATGTACCTGGGTTTCCTTCACAAAACCAGCATATACCTCTCAAAACTGAGTTTTCTCATTAGTTTTGTAGTCCTGCTATAGGAGGATACTTAATACACTGAGACAACCTTGCCTATGACTTTGTAACATCATGACAAGTCTTCTAGACCTCATCAAGAGTCCAAACACAACTCATTAGGAGCAACTAGAACATCGCAAGAAATACCTTAAGCATCATAGATATGGAGACCAAGTTGTCCAACCAACCATCAAAGCCATAAGCCAATACCCTCAAGCAACCAAACATATGCATACCATATACAACACAAGCGTAGGCTGACATCAATACCGACCATTAATCACTACAACACTCATAAATATTCACACACTATGAGGTTGACATCAATGTCAACCATCATTTCATGACAACATCAATGCCAGTAATCTCCCCCTTTGGAATTAAAGACAACCCCAATTGAACCGTCCAAACAATTTCTTGAAGAAATGAACTCCTCATTTTCTCCCCCTTTGACATCAATGGAAAAGGGACAAACTCAACAACGTCAAACATGTGATGAATTATAGAAGCACTCCCCCTATCAATCTCAACATCATGCTAATACAATTCTGATACAAGCCAATGTGTTGCTGTTAGGTTGAATAAGCTCCCCTTTCTCTAAATGTAAAATGGCTTTGAGTATAAATAAGTATGGCATGTGGCTCATGGGATACTATAGTGAAAAAAATCATCTTTGTTTGCTCTATCTCCTATCCCTCTAAACTATTTTTTCTCATCTATAAAAGAAATGGAACCCCTTTCCTCCTAGTGGTTGGGTTGTGTCTCAGCCTAATAACCTATTCTTGGTTAGGTTTTACTACCTCAACTCTTAACAAAAGTTACAATATGGACTCTTCTAGAAAATCCTTCATCATAATCACATGGATAACCCCTCTTCCATGAATAATGGGGGTTGTTTTGGCATCTTCTCAAATTATGTTGGTGAAAATAGGAAAGCCAACTTTCAAGTGGCAAAAAATTTGCATACAGACTCTGATTGGCATCATTCTTGTGTTGTTGGAGAGGTCTATGTGTAGAATATGAAAAATGGTGTTGCACTAAAAAAAAAAAATTATACCCCAAACAAATGTCAGTTAATGCCTCAAAATGTTCCCATAAGGTTTTAGACTCCAATTTTCCATATTGGGTATTGTCAATGAAAATGTTGCCGTGAATTATTTCTCCACTTTTTCTACTTTGAAAGCATCGATATCGATGACAAAAAATATAGTGATCCAATCTAGAGAATTAATGAAAAGGAGGTTGAACAAATTTCACTTTGGCAATCTATTGATATGTGTTTTTGCTGAAATGAGAAAGGGAAATATATATTTCGTTGAGGGGGATTTCCATAGAAAGGTTGGTGTATTTACACTTTGTTAAATGCACATAGAGGGTAATTTCCCCCCTACATAGGGTGGCTAGTTGTATGCACATGTGTATTATGATAATATCTTGTCGTGGGTGCTGGCGGTGTTGATGATGTTCCACTTATGTGGGGGAATAATGGAGGAGGTCCATATGAATTTCTTTGATATGGAATTTTGTTCCTATGTTGGAATAGGGTAGCATATCCAATCAATCCACTAGCAACATTTGATTCCCCTGTTTTTTCTCAATTTTTTATGAATGATTCTTCTCCTCAAATGTACTAAAGGATTATCCTCAAATAAAATGGAGAATTATTCTATAAAATAAAGGTTGAATTTATCCATTCTGTGGAATCCATAGGGATTTGGGATCACAAGATGAATCTTATGTAATTTCTCCTAGGAATAGAAGGTTGATATTTCCCATGGTTTTTTTGAATACATTGTTGGGTTTTCCACACAAAACTTGTGTTTCTTTCTTCTTCATTATATGTGTTACTTTATTTATGATAAACATTGTATTAATGAGATATGTATAAATTATTATTAATCTCAAATCTATTATGATTAATTTATTAATTGCTGTTTAAAATATAACTGGTATAAGAGAAAAAAATTGTTGGAGATTCGATGTTTGTAGGTTTTATTTATAGGTGGCTCAACGCAGTCAATAATAAGTATTGAAAAGCTTACTAGTATAAATTTTTCCATATGGAGATCTAAGATGGAAGATATACTCACACTCAAAGATCTACATTTTACGATTAAGGGAAAATATATGAATCCCTTATCAGTGACTTATGAAGATTGGGAAAAGTTAGATCGAAAAGAAATTGCTATTATTCAACAATATTTTGGAGGCATGTTATTTCATGTTTCGTTGGAAAATACAACCGAATATTTATGGAAAAACCTTTATAATTTATATGAATGAGACATAACAGTGAATAAATTGTTTCCAATGAAGAGGTTATTTAATCTCAAAATGAAGAAAAATATTTTAGTATGCGGACATCTAAATGAGTTGCACACAATGGTTAACTAGCTCACTTCATTGAATATTACGTTTGATAATGAGATCAAAGCTCTTTTACTCCTGATCTATATGCCTGATAGTTGGAAGAACTTGGTTGTCACCTTAAGTAATGCAACATCAAAAGGTAAATTAAGCCTTGAAGTTTTTCTAACAATTTATTAAACAAAGAAATGTGCAAGAAGTATATGGGAGAATAAGTACCAAATACAGAGGCATTAACTCTTGGTGATCCTGGAATACAACATGATAGAAGGAAATCAAAGAGATCAATCTCTAGATGGAGGTCCAAATCTAGTGTGGAAGAATAAACTACTATCGTTGTGGGAAACTTAATTATATCATAAGGGATTGATGGATATTACAGGAGCAAACCATAGCTAGAAATAAAAACAATAACGAAGAAACAATTGTCATGGAAATAGAAGGTGAGGTATTAAATATTGTTATTTACTATGATGCATTCCTTTATATGTTAACTCAAGATAATGATTAGATTTCATATTCCAGAGCCTCCTACAATTTTATAGCAAGAAAAGTGATTTTTATTTTTTATACATCTTATAATATGGGTAAAGTTCGCTTGGAGATAAAAAATTTCGTAATTGAAGGAATAGGAGATTTTATAATAAAGACACAAGATGGTTGTAGTTATTTCTTAAGCAGGTTCGACATGTACCGAAGCCTGGAATGAATTTTATTTTAGCTTGAAATCTTGATGATGAAGTCTACTATATAGTTTTTGACAAGGGAGAATAGAAAAATGTTATAAAAGGACATAAAAAAGGCACTCTCTACACCTTAAAATAAAGGTTGCAAAAGTCAAATATTGCTATTGTTATAAAATAGGAGTTTGCATAAGATTTGTGGAACAAAAGACTTGGGAACATGGCAGAAAGAGGCCTAAAAATTATTGTTGAGATAAATTTTTTCCATATATAAAAGGTATAGAATTTAAATTTTGTGAAGATTGTATTATGGGTAGATAGAAAATGGTATCATTTATAAGAGATAGTCCTATGAAGAATATAAAAATATTAGATTTGATCCACTATGATATTTTTGACATAATTAATATAAAATCTCTAGGAGGAGCTATTTATTTTGTCACTTTTATTTATGGTGCATCAAAGAAGGTGTGGGATTTCCTTGTTAAGAGCAAAGATATTCAAGTTCTAGAAACTTTTCCAAAATTTGATGTCATTGTTGAAAAGGAAACTAATAAATTATTGGGATGCACTAGAAAAATTAATGGTGGGGAGTATTGCTCCAAGGAATTTGAAGAATATTACAATAAATATGAAATAAAGCACGAAAAAATAGTTCTTTGCACTCCAAAACAAAATGGAATAGTTGAGAGAATGAATCGGACAATAATGGAAAAGATGACATGTATGCTTTCACATCATAGTTTTCTAAATCTTTTTGGGCATAAGTTTTTAATGGAACATGCAACTTAATAAATCACTCTCCCACAACTTCACTTGATGATGGCATTCCAAAAAGGGCGTTGGATAGTTGGAAATGCTTGGGTAGCTAACGGCACCAAGTGTGTTGGCATTGATGTCAATATCAAGTTGGGAGATGTGTTGGGCAGTTGGCATTATCTGACAGTTGGAAAGAGTGTTGGCATTGATGTCAACTAGACTGGCATGGATGTTTGTGGCAGCAGATGTTGGCTTTGATTTCCACTAGCCTAGTTGTGATGCTAACTTGGATAACATTAATGTTCTTGATGTGTCATGCTCAAGGGGGGTCCCATTGTTGTTGTAGTATCTTGTAGAGAATCATCATAGTAGTAGGCTTGTTAGAGAATCCATAATATGATGACTATGATAGTTGGGAGTCCCATGATTAGAAGGTAGTTTTGTCTCAATAGATCAACTCAGATGCTCTTAGAAGTGGCATAGTTGGATACTTCTTGGAAATATATTTCCAACGGTATGCTGAAATATGAAAATGGCCACTTGGATCAAAATTTATTTCCAGTCAAAGTTGAGGTGCCCCAAAGTTATATTCCAGAGTTACATGTGGCCTTAGGTCATAGTGGTGACCAAGTTTGGCAGTCAGAAAGAGTTGGTGGAGCCTTTTAGTGGAGCTGTTAAATGAGATTTGGGTGGGCATGGAATATATAGCAAAGTAGCGAAGAAGAAGTTTCATTGGTTGTAGGAAGATCCCACCTAACAGCCTGGCCTGACAAAGTTACCTCAGTGGTATAGTTAGGGCACACAAAGCAGAAGCATCGGGTGGTGAATGTTGGGACACAGAGGTAGGGCATGTCATAATGTTAGTTGAGTAGGATGATGGTGGTGATAAGGTTGCAAATGATAGCCAATGATAAAAGTTTCAAAAGGTCCCCACTTGACAGATCATCCTGGTAGAGTTACCCCAATAGATGCATTCCAAATGATTACAAAGGGGGAACAGAATGGAAGCACATGGATATATGCACCAAGCCACACAATGACATTTTGACACCCCGATAGAGGGAAGGCTTGTCAAGCCTCGACGTGTCGAAAGTGTTTTCCGGCACAGTTGATCGCACATATCAATGGAAAAGACATACTTAGGGGGCACCCCTTCCAAAACACAATCCTCTCAGGAGTGGTGCCAGAGCTAGATTTTGGAATTTGGTGGTTTTTTATTATGATGGGTGTTGGGTGCAAATAAAAGGTACCACAGAACCTTTCTCTCTCCTCTAACTAGGCATGTGGAAGCAGTTTATTGGATCTCAAGATATTGTGGTGGAATATGATGCCAACATGGCCTAGCTGTACAAATGACTTGTCGCAGGAAGATTCATCTTTTTTGTATGCCAAAATGGGCCAAATCCAAGTGACATATGTCACCAATTAGGAGGTGCGACTTGGGATTGATGAAGTTATCATGATTTCATCCCAGTAGTTGGAGACTGACGATAGTTTTAAGTGAAAAAAGTGGAAGCCTCAAGAAGTGGGTGCCAATACATGTCAGTTGAACAACTCATCCAGGTGGGGCCTTTAATTAGCCAGTGAATGCATAGGCAGATCCTATCATATAACTCATCTTGTAGGAATGAACTTGACAGTTTATTAAGGGAGTGACTAAGGAATGCACTAGAAGATAAAACATCAAGGAATTGAGTACTAACAACCAGCCTTATGGAAGAGAAATAAAAAATGAGAATGAGGTCAGGCGGTCCCCATGGGACATGTCGTCCCGGCAGCATGAACTTGATGGGTCTATAAAGAGGATCTGGCTTAATGTGCCATAATAGAAAGGAATATGGGCTAAGTCTTGATCCTTGGTCATTTCGAGTAGAAATAAGACCAAGGGTGTGGTAGAATGACAAAGGGGAAATATAAAAACATCAAGCTTGGGAGCACTGACATTAGCACTAGGTCTCAGTCATTTCAAGTAGAAATGATACCAAGGGAACCAGAGAAAATAACAAAGTGAATTCTTCCCGTAAAGGGCATAGAGAAGCTTAATGCATATAGGCTTAGGTGATAGTCACAAGCAGTGCTCCTATGGTGGAAAAAGAGGCTAAGCGCCAACTTGAGAGTGGTTATAATAAAAAAGGGTCGTCGAGTTTTGTTTGACATCAATTTTAATATAAATCCTATGGGATTTGGCATGAATGGCAAGGCTCCACCATACTTGGAAATTGTGCCATAATTGATTATGGCCATAGTTGGAATGATCAAATCTCATATCATAGTGTTAAAGGCATGGATGAGTCAACAACTAGGTAAAAGCACACAAAAGCGTAGGTGTTGATGGAGTAATGGTAATTGTGGAGAGAAGTGATTGAAAAAATAAAGGACCATGATTGAAAAAATGTTGCAATGGATCCAATGGTAATTGTTGAAGGAAAGATAGTGAGACAGAGAGGACCATGATTTGAACAGGTGGTAGTTGACTCTAGAACAATTATGCTTGCTCTTTCTTGCATGCTTCATGGAATTGAATAAATATCAGACCAATCTTAGAGAAGCCATGTTGAAGTACATCTCGATCTTTGTGAGAAATCAAGAAGCATGGAAAGCCTAATTGTAGTGTGAATTTTTATTGAGGATTAATTCTTAGTATGGAGAAAGGCTCTTGTGCTCATTCTTATGTTTAATGCAGTTGCAGTGGCTTGGAAATTTGATGCAACAACAGAATGCAGGGACATGATGAGATTAAACTCTCAGGTAGTGTGGATGGCAATATAGACAACATCAACCAGTGTGCAACAAAGGAACAAAATTTAGGATTGCAATTGAGAATTGAGAAAAGGGGGGAATGCAGCATAGTTGAGAGAGCTGATTTGAGAGAGCTAAGTGGAGAGATTTTTGTGAGTGTAGTGCTAATAAGAGGCCAAGCATTTATGTGATGCAGAGAAGAGGCCGAGAGTGCCTATGTAGATAAAATAGGTTGAGAGTGCTAATGCATAAGGAGAAGGCTGAGAGAAGAGAGCCTATGTGACTATGTTGTTTTAGAGTGGGAAGAGTACATAGAGTGTTGTGTATTAGTGGATGTTGTTGAGAGGAAAATTGGGTTGTTGCAGAGTGAGCAGAGGACAGAGTGTTGCGTGGGATGAGTAGAGTAAAGGATATTGTTGGGATAGGGTCCCCTAAAGGTCAATTTTGGGGAAAAAGCCCAAGTTTTGGGGTAGAAAGCCCAAGTTTCTGTTATGCAAAGTGTAAAGTTCAATATTTGGTCGCAGAGTGCGTAGATAGTAAGTGTCATAAAGGGATTTTCCCTTCTTTTATGTATGTTGTGTTGGCTTGTATAGACTTACCCATGGTCTGCAGACCATGGGATTATATAAAAAGGACAGTTTTAGAGAGTCTAAGTAGTAGATAGTTGACGTTGCTGAATGTAATGGGTCAATAAAAGTGAAGAGCGAAGAGTCTTAGAGTAGACGAGAGGCTCTGCAACTGTGTGCATAGAGGCCTAGAGTAGAGTCTGCAATTGAGTGCACGGACCCCTATAGCTGAGTGTGCAGGGTAGTCTTGAGTTTGTAAGAAAATCTGAAGTATCAATAAAGAGATTATTCTGGAAATATATGTGATTTTTCCATTTACTTATGTTATGAATGAATGTGTTTATGTTGTGATGAATATTGGGTTTATGATTTAATACTATATTGATGAGAAATTCTACATGGTTTACATTGTTATATGAATGCAAGTAATAGTATCTATTTACGTGAAGAATATCTTAATACATGTTAAAGATATCAGACACTTAAGATTATCTGGGTAATAACATACTTAGGAGTAATTATAGAGGCACATGAGTGGTAGATTTACCTGTTTAGGGCTCGTGAAAGATAGTCGTAGACCTTTGTGAAGGTCTGTAGGTTGATAACAGGAAGTTATATCGATAAGCCTTAAGGGCTTATTGATCCGCATGAAGGAAGGTTTAGGGCATAAAACAACTTCATACTCATCTGTGGGTGCAAAAACTTGGTTCCAACACCCCCCCATACTGCTTCGGGTGAGACTTCAATCCGCGCTCCGCAAATTGATGCCAAAAGGGCCAATAGTGTAGGGATTTGTTTGGAAAAATTAACTATAAACCTGGGTCAGGAACCACTAAGCCAACAAATGGTTTCATGGCCAGGACCGGGATCTTCATAAAGAGATGTGTGATGTCGCATCACTGGAATCCAACAAAGAAAGAAATTGAAGACTGGTTGGATAGAAAGATGCATGAATTCGCAGTGCAAGAAAACATAAATCCACAATTAACAAAAAAACAGTGGTTGGAATGGTACATGTACACAGAGATCCACGAAATGTTCTATCGTTCCTTCTCGATCGAGCTATACGAGTGGATCGCTAAATTAGCAGACAAACATGGAAGGTGGAGGCTTGACGGTCCAATAGTGTGGACCCTGAAGTTAGTTCCAAGATTAGAGGCCTCTGAAGGTAAGATCATGCACACTATTGATCACTGGCTTGATCGTATCCTTGGAGGATTTGTGACATAGTTCACGGTCAATACCTTGGTCAACTATAGAGAAGTATAGCAACACTTTTTCAAGGGACTGTGAGGTAAGTATTTGAGATCTTTGAATACTTGGATTAAAATGCTCTTGTGTGAAAAACAGGTTATGTAATTACCTTGATTTTTGGAGCTATGCGAAGTGGAAATTTATTCAGGGATAGAAGAGGAACAAGACCTGAATATAGCCCACTGATTGAGCCTCCTCTGAGTGATGATGAAGGAGCAACACAGGCTTCTCCGCAGAGCGTTCTCAAACTAATAAGGCAAGGGTTTCCATGAATACCCCATCCGCCCACACCACCTCCATCTTCACCTCTGCCACATACACCTTCGCCCACATCACCACCACCTCCACCACTGTTCAATATAGTGAATACAGTGAAGTTGCATGTTTTTAAGGGCTTGGAAAATGAGGACCTGTACCAGTTTTGGTTCTGTTAGCTCCTACTGCAGCAGGTATTCATTTTTCATGATTGGCATTTCACAGGCCAAATATGTTGTACTTTGCTTGCTGCAATGCTCCATATTTGCTCAAACAGTCTCCATATGAAGAAGGCTACTTCAAGTTCATTCAATTGCCTTCAAATTTTGTAAAGTTTCCTGGTATCGCTACTTCTAGTTAAAGGGAGGTCCAAACAGTTTAATCTTGGTCTCCCTAGGTTTAAATTTCATGTTTTAGAATATAGAGATTGTAAGTCTGTCCAAACAGTTTAATCTTGGCAGACCCTTAGATAGGTAGAGAAACAGAAGAGTGCAACAGTTTAATCTGGGCTCTGGAAGAAATAAGGGTAGTGTGTAGATAGGAAAGCATCAAAAGAAAAATGTATGATGGGTTTGCAAGTCTAAGTGCACCCCCAAGCAAAAGAAGAAAAAATGCTAAGAAAGTAGGCTGGGTAGGTAGTTTTGAGGCTGTTGAATTGCTGACAAGTTCCAAGCTTGCAGGTATCATATCATGCAGAACATAATCAGCAAAGATTTGTAAGCAGAAGGCTCAAATGAGGTATAACTAACTCCCCTTCTCTGCTTTCCCCCTGATCACTAACTAACATCCCCAAAAGAGGTCAAGATCTGCTTGACACCTCTTAAGTTCATCATCTTCATCACTCCGGTTGAGTAAAGATCTGCTTTACTCAAAGTTGTTCTATATCTTCTCCCGAAGTATGGTCCTACACCCTGCAACAGCCTAAGTTCTCCTGAAACTTAGCGCTTTCTTACCATCTCCACATTAACCACTGACATTATTATATAGCTCCCTATGTTTCCCGTCCCCGTATTAATATTAAGTAAATTCCCCTATGTAATATCCCTTCCCCTGGTTGAAAAATAACCATAGCAAGTCCCCGGAATTGTTTAGTTTATCAGAAACTAAGCAAGAACCCAACCTCCGAAACCACCTTCCACATACTATGGACTCCTTCCTAAGTATAAAACTCCCCCGAAGTAGTCGGACCCCTTCCGAAACTTCAAAAGCCCTTCACACCCACTTACTTACCTTTTCCCCTCAAAGCCGTTATCGCATCGCAACCTCGCCATCTCACTTTCTTGCAAAACAATGCCCATCCGTCCCCCGCTGATGCGACATCGCGAAATCGGCGATCACAAAAGCCGAGTGTCCAATCCGTTCACCTTTCCTCTCCGCCGATGCGATATCGCGATATCGCATATCGGCAGTCGCAAGCACCAAAAACTTCAACCCAATGATCCCCCTCTTTCCCGGCCGACGCGATATCGCGATATCGCATTGGAACCTCTTCACCAACAGTTCATCCAGTACCTCACCATGTCGCGCTATACCAGGGACCCACTGATGACGTCATCCGCCGTACATCCGACGCAATGCTTACGTCAGCAGCCAGAAAAGCCGAAAAAAGCTTCGCGCAGGAAGAAAAGTCGCACTTCGGAGCTCCAGATCAAGAAATAGAGGCAGTTTTCGATGAGCGAAGCGTTATTCGCGCATCGCTACAGGAAATAGGCCATTTCGAGGAATCTTCAAGGAATCTTCTGATTGCCGAGCCCACTGCGCGCCGAAAGAGCCCGAAAATCGCCCAATCGTGCCAAAGGATCCGGTTTGTAGATAACAGCAGATCATTCACAGAGTTTAAAGTATATCAGATCAAATCAGCAGGCTTCAAGCGTGTCAAAGAGTATCAGTCGACGGCGGAAATCATCAATGTAGCGGAAAAGTGTATCAGAGAATATCTTGAGCAGCGGCCCAAAGCAAGAGAAAATTGAATATCTTCTAGCAGATTCATAGAAGGAGAGCGAAACCACTTGAGGCTCTCAAATCATAATAATTGCACATTCAATTCACACCAAAGCTGAACTGTAGCCCCAAAGCACATTCACTCTATTAGTGTTAGTCTTTACAGCCTTCCTCCAGTGATCAAATGTGCTCTTACAAAGTGATTTTGAAGTGTCAAGGTCAAATTTTGTCATTTCAGTGAGTCTTCAAGCAAAATTTGGTCACT
>APFE030510331.1:129223-145724 GCA_000404065.3 Pinus taeda
TACGTGGATGAAGGGTTCCACGTTTATCATAAAAAAATCATGCCATATCATCCTCAAGCCAATGGGATGGTGGAAGCGTTTAATAAGATATTGGAGAATGCACTGATAAAAGTCTGCAATGCTTGGAGGAATGATTGGGACGTGCACCTACTAGTGGTGCTATGGGCTTATAGAACTAATTTTAATAACCTGACTGGACAAACACCATTTAGGTTGGTCTATGGCGTAGAGGCTAGGATGCCTATGGAGTATATTGTGCCTAGCCTACACATAACGACGTTCACAGGAATGGCGGACTGTAGAGCCTTAGAAAAATGGCTCGCGTAGCTGACAGAACTGGAGGAAGATAGATTCTTAGTTGGATTCCATCAACAAGTTCAAAAGGAACACAAAAAGGCATCGCACAATCAACACATCAAACTACACACCTTTAAGGTAAATGATTTAGTTTTATTATATGACAACAAGTTTGATAAATTTCTAGGAAAATTTCAGATGCATTGGTTGGGGCCATATGTGATCAAGGAGATTATCGATGGTGGAGCAGTTAAACTTGTGAAATTGAATGGAGATCCATTTCTTGGAAGCTAAATGGTAGTCGATTGAATCCATACACTAGGGATCTAGCCAGATGACTATATGACGGTCACACAGTATTAGCACTCCACGAAGTTGTAAGGAGGCGCGGGACTATAAACTACACTGTGTGGGTTGTAGAGCTACGCAATGAGAGGTCTGCGCAAAATAGAAGGGTGTCACAATATCAATAGATGCATGAAGGGAGCTGCACTACAAGACGAGAGATTGTGCAACATAGCCAGAAAGTGACTATTATTGTCACTATTCATGATTTGACTACCAGAAGATGGTTAAGAGGAGTGGGTGGCCAACATTTATGGCATTTAAGGCTAAAATCAAGTGTGAGATCTTTGAAAATATGCCTCCAATCTCGCATTTATGAATGAATTTTGGGGGCAATGGTAAAATTTGAATTCGAAATTGCCTATAAATTATAGATGGTTGTCCAGCGAGAAACACTTTTCATTCTGAGAATTTCTGAGTGTTGTTGTCTATTGCATGAGCTATTTGCAAATTTTCTTGTAAGCCCTGTGTCTGAGTCTGATCAGAAATTCAATAACAACATCATGTATACACCAGTTGAGATCATTAGTACTCGGGGAGTTGTGCCCTCTGAGGTAGTTTCCACTGAGGTCATGAGTATGGAGGTTCTTGCAACAATGCCTAAGGCGTTGAGGTCACCCAGGGCGAAGCCTACGTCATTGAGAGAGGCTCCCAAGCCAAAGAAGGATAAACATAAGAATACATTATCAATGTGTGAATCCTTAAGGAAACATTGAGCCACACAGGATCAACGAAAATAAAAGTCGACTGCGTGGGAGAAAGGAAAAGTGGTAGACCTAGAGGCTGATGAGGGCGCGAAAGACATAGATGTTGAGGGGGTAGACCCCATTTCGAAGTTGTCGGAGTACATCACTCTATGCCAAGGCAAGGTGAAGGTCATGAAGGACCCAAATGAGGGCTAGTTCCTCCTAAACACACCCCTACTACCATAAAAATCACTTTTTAAGGTTCGTACTTGGCGCGCGTCCTGCATCTAAAACTTGAAGATTGGGATTTTGGAGATGTTGAGAAATTTCCCCACCTGGCCACAGATACCTCCATGAAGTGTGTATTCTACAAGGAGTCTAGTGTCACTACGCTGGAGCCAATGGAATGGATTCGTAGGGTAAGCAAGGTAGGGTTGTTGAACCTCCTATGGGTGCCTCACTACCACCGCGCCCCCATAAATGTGATAGCTATTAAGTAGTTGTTGTGGCTTGTGCATGACGGGTGCTTGTGGTTGACTAAGCCCATACAAATCACTAATATGTTGATCCATAGGATCACATTGTTACCTCACTCTAGACTGAATCCTGCAATGGCATTTGGTCGAAAGACAGGCGAGTGAAACCTTACGGAGAAGTTGAAGGACAAGTTTAAACTTGTCAAGAAAGCATGTGGGTATTCTATTTCTAGTGTTACTGACCCCACAGTGAAGGCGACCACCCAAATTTTGGCTAGCAAAGTGATGAGGAAGTGTCATGAAGATAAAGTGGTGGCATCATTGGTTTCGTTAGTGGCTCAGTGTGTGGAGGGTGTACAGTTCAACTAGGTACACTACCTATGCAGCAAGTTCCTTGCGAATTGCAATGAGGCATAGGACCAGAGTAAAACTTTCCATTAGTCACGGCTCTTACTTTCAATTGTGTTGGTCGCATGTGATTTTTTGGAGGACAGCTAGTTTCCTACAATTCAGATAGATTTACCAAAAGCTGCAAAGGTTGCTTCACTATGGGCCACAATGGACATTGCGTGGGTCCGAGAAACTAATTTTTTTTGGGTATTAATGGAGATGAGCATTCATATGGCCATCAACTGAAAGCGCAGTTGTCACCAACCATTTTTCAACAATTATCTGGGTACACAAAGTTCAAAGAGGAATTCCACCATGTGTACATCTGGGTGCTGAAGGATCCGGATCAGAAGTGGTATGATCTTCCTTACTTGGCTACAGATGATGCCATTGCCGAAGTCCTTAAGCGATGGCCAGAAGATTGGAACACACCATCAGATTTGGCCTTCAGGACTAGAAATTACATAGAGAAGTAGAAAAAGGAAGTAGCTCAACTGAAGGTGTAGCAGCTAGCAGAAAAGAGGAAGAAGGAGACTGAGGAGAAGGCTCGCGCAAAAGCGGAATGCACCACCAAGGAGAAAGTGGAGCAGGAAGAGCGCGACTCTGACAAAAGTCAGAAATCTCCTTCACCTTGAATGGAGGATGAAGAACAATCAGAACAGGGTGGTGGAGATCTAGAGAGCACTCCTTTCCACGTAAAGAGACATAGATAACAAGCAAAGGAGGGACAACGAAAGAAGACCAAAGCCTCCAAATTGTCCTTTGATCCAATCACCTTGATGGAGGATGACTTGGACGACATTGGAGACAATTTAAGGCACACGAAAGAGGAACTGATACAATAGTTTGAGCAGCAGCAAAAGCAAATGCTAAGTGCCATACAGACGGTCTGTGTGAGTTGCAGATCTAAACAACTAGACTACAGGTAGGTGTAGGGCAGAGCAACATGGCATCAACTAGTTTGGCGTCGAGGACCACTCAAGCCACAAAGTTGGTTCGATCCTTGGATCTCTAGGCAGTTGCACTGCTGGATGGAACTTTGAGTGCTGAGCTAACAAGGCTACTATCAGCGCTTTAAAGAATATTGGTTTAAACTTGGCCGTGCTCCCCAATGAATTCCTTCACACACTTCAAGTAGGTGCGATTGAAGAACTTAAGGCCTGAGAGCAGCTCGTACTGAGCATGATCAGCAAGTAGAATGTCAACAATGAACATATATTTGTTGAGAAGACAGTGGTACTAGAAGCATGGAAGAAGGTTTAGGAGAAGAATGGGTGAACCGCAATCGTGGTAGCCGAAGCATGCAGAACCATTCCGGAACTGCATATCCCAGAAGAAGTGCCAGTGGAGGCCAAGATTAGAAAATTCGCTGTAGGTGTGTACGATGCAAGGGAAGATATGGCCAAGGTTTAGTTTGAACTAAAACTTAAAATTACAAAGATTGAGTTTAATTCACAACTTTCAAGTGCACCAAAGGTCAGAGAACAGCGCGAGGCAGCTGTAAAAGATGCAGTTGCGACAGTAGTTTCCATGGTAGCAGATTGCACCGTGCTCTTTGAACAATATATGGAGCTTGTTATGACTCTACAAGAGGATCCTAACTTGTAGAGGTTGGAAACAAAGGCTTGGGAATCGCAGTAGCAATATGACAAAGCAAGAGTGATGATGTGCATCGTTATTATACCATAGCAACTGGCTAAGCTGCATGAGGCAAAGTAGTTACTTGAACACGTGGAGACAATGCAACAAAGAGAGGCGGTCATCAAGACCAAATGGGGCCTTGGCTAGATGAGGCCTATGTCATCTCTACCACCATTGAAGAGAAGTTGGCAAGCCTACAGAAGACACAACAAAAGGTAAAAGAAGACAGTGCAGGGTTAGCAACAGATAAGTTGGTCGAGCAGCTCAAGTAGGCAGCCACACAGAGTGCGGCTAAGGTAGCACTGATGCAAGTCGATATGGGAGGTATCCATAGTAAGATCTTCATGCCAATAGAGTGACTTGAGGGCGAGTCACAATATTTGTGTTCAGGGCTTGTTGGTACAGGGTCCCCTAAGGGTCAATTTTGGGGCAAAAGCCCAAGTTTTGGGCAAAAATCCCAATTTTTTGTTATGTAAAGTGTAAATTCTTTGGCATTATTTGGTCACAGATTGTGTAGATAGTAAGTATCATAAATGGATTTTCCCTTCTTTTATGTAAGTTGTGTTGGCTTGTATAGACCTACCCATGGTCCGCAGACCATGGGATTGTATAAAAAGGAAAGTCTTAGAGAGTCTAAGTATTAGATAGTTGACATTGATGAATGTAATGGGTAGTGAAGAGCAAAGAGTCTTAGATTATAAGAGAGGCTCTACTACTGTGTGTGCATAGGCCTAGAGTAGAGTCTATAGCTGAATGCATGGACCCCTGCAACTGAGTGCGTAGGGTAGTCTTGAGTCTGTAAGAAATTCTAAAGTATCAATAAAGAGATTATTCTGGAAATATCTATGTTTTGTCCATTTAATTCTGTTATGAATGAATATGTTTATGTTGTGATGAATATTGGGTTTATGATTTAATATTGTATTGATGTGCGATTCTACATGGTTTACATTGTTATATGAATGCAAGTAATAATATCCATTTACACCGAGAATATCTTAATATATGCTAAAGATATCAGAAACTTAAGCTGATCTAGGTAATAACAGACTTAGCAGTAATTACAGAGCAACATAAATGGTGGATTTACCTATTTAAGGCCCGTGAAAGATAGTCGTAGACCTTCGTGAAGGTCTAGACATTAATAACAGAAAGTTATATCGATAAACCTTAAGGGCTTATTGATCTACGCGAAGGAAGGTTTAGGGCATAAAACTACATCATAATCATCTCTGGGTGCAGAAACTTGGTTCCAACACCCCCCCATACTGCTTTAGGTGAGACTTTAGTCCGCGCTCTGCTGATTGATGCTGAAAGGGCTAGTAGTGTAGGAATTTGTTTTTCAAACTTAACTTTGAACCTAGGTCAGGACCCACTAAGCCAATAGCGACAAAGGAGAAAATAGTTGAAAATAAGCAAAGAGGATGCTAAATAGAGTGAGTGTCATTTCCTTATTGAGTATGGGTTGGAGCCTACATACAGGAAGTTGGTGCTTCGATATTATTGGGTGCCTGAGGAAATATTGGGGGTTGGTGCCTCCTGCAAGTTGGTGCTTGCATAAAATCTGTGAATTTGGTGCTTCACATGCTACTTCTGGTAAGCTACTTAGGTGTCTACAAGAGGAGGTAGTCGGTGGTTACATTGAGTGGTGGCTCACAAATAGACTTATGTAATAGAGTAGGTTCTCTTACTTTTACGTCAATAACAAAACAAACTTTGGTGGTTTTTCTCCCAGAAGGGTTTCCATGTTTAATATTTGTGTCATATGTGTGTTGCTCATGATGTGTGTGATTTTGTTGATTCATATGGTTTTTGTTATGGTTTGTTAATGGTTGATCTCATATAGTGGATGCCAACTATGAGTGACTAAAGACAACTTGGCATAAAATTTAAATTGGCTTAATATTGATTCAACCCCCCCCCCCGCCCCCCTTCTCAGTTATTAAGCATTGTTTCCAACAATTGGTATCAAAACAAGGTTCTTTCAGGAATAGCTTAATTGCTAGAAGGTAGATCAAATGGAAACAATGGCTAATCAAGTTTGGCTAACAATAGAAGGAGTTCCATTTTTAAATGGATTGGACTATGAGATTTGGAAGATCAGATTGGAAGCCTATTTAAAGGTAATCAATGAAGAAATTTGGATTTCTGTGATATATGGAGAGAGGAATAAGTTCAATACAAAATCCAAGGAAATCACCATGAAAGGCTTGTCTAAGCTAGATGTTAATAAAGTGGGGCATTGTGAGTCAGCAAAGGAAATGTTGGACAAATTTCAATGTTTATATGGAGGAGGAAGTTATGCAGCAACAGTGGAGGTTGACGAACCTTATTTCTCAAGTAGTGAACTTGAATCTATGAAGGATGTTGATAATGAGAAAAGGAGAAAAAAGAAAGACATCTCAAGGGAAAGATGCTCAAAATATTGAATATCCTTCTTCCAATAAGGAAGTTTCTTCCCATCACTCTCTAGTTGATGATGATGAAGAATCATATGAAAGGCCATGTTGCTCAGGAGGCAAGCTATTTATTTGTGATAAATGTAAAGAAATAGGCCATTCATTATCCAAATGTTCATGTGAATCACTTTAAGATAGAGATAATCATGCATCTAGTAATAGTAATGAAGATAGACCCACTTTAGTAGCAATATAAAATGAGGGATCCTTTGAAGAAGAAGAGAGTATATCCCATGAATAGAATATGGGTATCAATGGAAGTGATGAAGATGGAATATTCCTTAGACCTGTGGAAGATTCCATGGACACAGAAATGGGTTTAGATCTCTGTGGTGGCTCACCTAGCACCTATGATAGTGAAGACAGGCTTTAGATGAAAGGATATATTTTAGGAATATGTTGATCTCTGCTCTAAAGAGATCAAGGAGTTATCAGAAGCAAATCTCAAGAAAAAGGAGAAGTTGCATGAGTATGAGCTTAACAATGAGAAGTTAAGCAAAATAATAGTTGATCTAAATGATGAACAAGAAGAGGCTAGCAGATTGAATGGCCATTCAACTAGATGAAAGAGAAGCTAACTGTGAGAGGGTACAAGTTGAAATAGTCTCATTGAGACATGGCTTAGAAAATTAAAATAAAGAGTTGTCTCAAACCAAAATCTTGAGGAGAGTACAAAGGCTTTGAATGAGATGCTTGTTAAGAAGATATCGCCACTCATCAAGTTTGGTTTGGGTTTCAAAGAAGAATCAATGTCCAAGAATGAAAATACCGAAGGGTCAGTTATCCAAGTAAGGGTAGTTAGAGGTTCCAAGAACAACAAGGGAAAAGGGGTTGTTTGACAACAGAAACAATAAGAGAAGAAGATGTAGTAGAAAAATGATAAGAAACAATGAGGAAAGAATCAACAACAAGAGAAGAAAAGGCAATAGTAGAATGGTAAGGAGCAGTGCCCATTAGAGCAGCAGAAGAGAACTAAGAAGCAACAAGGAATAATGGAAGGCAGTAATGCAAACTTCCATGGAAGGCACGTGAAAAAACAGTAAAGGTCCTTTCCCCCTAAAGGAAAAAGCTCTCAAAGAAAATGTATTTCCTGTTATCAAAAATATTTTCATGGTTATTGTTTTTCTTGCAATAACTTCGGTCATAAAGCCATAAACTATAGATGGCATGCAAGAAAACAGATGTCTTGTAGAGCAGCAACTCGTGAACGCACAAAGTGACCAAGAGTAAGCATGTTGGAAGCAAAATAAGTTTTGAAAATAATTTTTTCGAGAACAGTAACTCCTCTGCCCCATTCCCGTTCTATGTGAAATGCCACAATTATAGCAATCTTGGGCATAAGAGAGAAAGATGAGCATATGAGAAGAAAAAGCATGCTTCTTAGAATATGCATGAAAATATTTCAGTGTGGGCTTTGAATACAATAAGGAACAATAGAGCATTAAAATATGATTATTTATTCAATGCTTTGTGTCAAGGGAGAAAGCTAAAAAGAGGGGAAATAAATCATAAGAAAATCATGAAGGGTGATCCTATTACTCTCGTAGCATACCCCGCTGTAAGGAAAAAAGGTAGCAAGAAGACTTGGGGGAAGAAATATGAGTTGAAGGAGAAGTTCCCTCTTGCCATGCGTAGTCAAAAGAAAGCCCAAACATGGGCAAGGAAGAAGTTGGAAGGTAATGCTCCTGTCAGCACCCATCCTTTGAAGGTTTGGAAGAAGGAAGAAGATCTACTCGGGGGGAGTAGATCCCTTATTTCCCTTCATTAAAGGAAGAAAATGGCCTCAAAGGAGGCCAAATAAGTCAGATGCATGAAACTAGAAGGAATAAATAGAGAAGTGAATCTCATTGTTGAATGTATGTTCATGTCCCCTTGCTGATTACAGTAATGAATTTGTTTATTTGATGTATTAGCATTGTAAGATAAAGGATAGTGCAGTCAGCATGAGTTCAGGGGGAGTACACAACAACATGGTGTGATAAGAAGATGTGTTTCATCTGAATCGTGAAATAACATGGACACCACAGTTAAGTTAGGTCCATAGGATCATTCCCCACATAGAAGCAAAGAAGTAGATATAAGAGATCAGAGAGAATTGGCTCAGGGGGAGCTTGTTTAGTAAGAAGTAGCAAGCAACCATTTCTAGCCTTAGGAAGAAATATTGCCAAGTAAATTAAAGGTTTGCATCTTGGGTGAAATGCCCTTGTTTCATTTAAGTTGTGATTTTTTTTTTCCTAACAATATTGTGTTCATGAAACACAATGGGTACACTCTATGAATGTCCCTTAGCTTTCAATTGGTATCACTACATCAATTGGTGGTCTAGGGTAACATGGAGTAACATTTTGTGCAAGTGAGCATTTATTTCTAAAAAAAACGAGGAATAAGAGTTCCCCTAGTACATTTTCCTATTTGTATCAACATTTTAGTGCAGTTGGTATCATCTAAGCAACAATTCATACTTGAACTAGCATGATATTAGGGGGAGCAGTGTTGATTGTTAAGATGATCAGGAGGACATATATATTTAAGGGGAGCATATCATATATGTATACTTTATAAAGAAGTAGCATCTACATGGCATACTTCTAATGCCTCACTAGAGATATCAGTCACTGAGAAGAGAAATTTGTAGAGCATAATGCACATCAATTACCAGACCCTCTATCATTGATAGTTAGTGATTTCATGGGGGAGGAAAAGTAGCTTGTACCCCTTTGCCATTAATTTCAAAGTGGGAGACAATTATTGGAGAAGCTGTGATGGTCAATGCAGAGGAGATAAAACCATTGGTGGCCCATGCAAGAGAAGTGTAGAAGAAACATGATGATTTGCCATTAAATTGGAGATGTGATGAGGTGTTGTCATCAATGCCAAAGGGGGAGGTTATTGGATAGTTGGAATTGTTTGGATGGCTAGTGGTAGCAAGTGTGTTGGAATGGATGTCAACAATCATGCTGGGAGATGTGTTGGGCAGTTGGCATTGTCTGACAGCTAGCAAGAGTGTTGGCATTGATGTCAACCAGAGTAGTATGGATGTTTCTGGTAGCAAATGTTGGCTTAGATGTCCACTAGTCTAGCTATGATGGTAACTGGGATCGAATTTATGTGCTTGATGTGTCAAGATTAGGGGGAGTCCCATGGTTACTGTAGTACTTTGTAGAAAATCATCATAGTAGTTGGCTTGTTGGAGAAACTATAATATGACAACAATGATGGCTGGAAGTCCCATTCTTTAAAGGAATTTATACCTCAAGATATCATCTCATATGCTCCTAGAAGTGGCATAGTTGGATAGTTCTTGGAAATATCTTTCCTACATTATGATTAAATCTAAAAATGGCCCCTTGGATCGAACGTTATTGCTAGTCAAAGTTGAGGTGCCCCAAAGTTAGATGGCATAGTTAAATTTGGCCTTGGGTCAAAGAGGTGACGAAGTTTTGTAGTCAGATAAAGTTGCGGAACCTTTTAGCAGAGATGCTAAAGGAGAGCCAGGAAGACATGGCATAGAAAACAAAGCAGTGGAGAATCAATTTCATTGGCCATAGGGGGAGCCCACCTAATAGCCTAGCCCAGTGGAGTTACCCCGGTGGCATAGTTAGGACGCACTAAGCGAAAGTGTCAGGCTATGGATGCTGGCACATGGAGGCAGAGCGTGGTCCAATGAGATTTGAGTGGGATGATGGTGGTGATAAGGTTTGTAATGATAGCCAATGATAAAAGCATTAGGAGGTCCCCACTTGAAATCTCATCCCAATGGAGTTACCTCTGCAGATGTGTCCTAGATGATTGCAAAGGGGAAACAAAATGGAAGCATGGTGTCAGGCCATGCAGCGAAATTTCGACATCCAAATAGAGGGAACTCTTGTTAGAACTTGAGGTGTCAGAAGTGTTTTCCCACATAGTTGATCGCGTAGATCAAATATGGAGAGATACTTCAAGGGCACCCCTTAGAAAACCATAATGGAGCCTAGGTGAAAACGAAATGTCTCGGGAACTCTTTCTCTCTCCTCGAAGCAGGCATGTGCCGACAATTGATTGACTCTCAATAGATGGTGGTGGCATATGACATAGTTGTATGGAGGACATGTGATAGGCAGATTCAATGCTTTTGGGTTACCTAATGGGACAAATCTAGGTGACACGTGTCACCACTGAGGAGGCACCATGTGGGGTTGATCATATTAGCATGACACCATCCCACTGGTTGGAGCTCAACAATGTTTTAGGTGTAGAAAGTGGAAGCTTCAAGCAGTGGGGCCAAGACATGTCATCACAAAACTCATCCTAACGAGGCCTTGATTGACCAATGAAAGCATGGGCGAACCCTACTAGACAACTCATCATGTAGGAATGAACTTGATAGTTTATAAAGGGAGTTTTTATGGAATTTTCCTGAAGATAAAGCATCGGGATACTGAGGACTAATAGGAAGCCTTGTGGCAAAGTGGTAGCGAATGAGAATGAGGTCGGGTGGTCCCCATGGGACACGTTGACCCAGCGGCATCACCTAGAAGGGTGTATAAAGAGGTATAGGCTTAATGTACTGGGATAGAAAGGGCTACATAATAAGCCTTGGCCCTTGGTCATTTCGCATAGAAATAAGGCCAAGGGAATGGGAAAATAACAAAGGGGAAAGATAAATGTGCTAGGATTGGGTGCACCAGCCTTAGCACTGGGCCTTGATAATTTCACGTATAAATGAGACCAAGGGCAAGAGAGAAAATAAAAAAGGGAATTCTGGTCGCAAAGGGAATAGAGCGGCTTATCGCCTAAAGGCTTAGTCAGCAGTCACAGGCAACGGTCCTATGGTGGAAATATAGGCTAAGGGCCAACATGAGAGGGGATATATATAAAAAAGGATCATGGAGTTATAATTGGAAAGACTTTTAGTAGAAAGCCTATTAGCTTTGGCATGAACAGTCCAACAGTTAATTTGGCAAGGCTCCACCATACTTGAAACAGTGTTAAAGGCATGAATGAGTCGAAAACTGGGTAAATTCACACAAAAGCATGGGTGTCGTTGGAGTAATGGAAACTCCAGAGAGTGTTAAGTCAAATCAGAAAGGACCATGATTGTAAAAACATTGCAATGGATCCAATGGTAACTCTCGAAGGCAGGATACTAAGACTGAGAGGACCATGATTTGTAGAGATGGCAGTTAACTAAAAAATAACTATGCTTGGTCTTCCTTGTACGCTCTATGGAATTGAATAAAGATCAAACCAAGCTTAGGGAATCCATGTTGAAGTACATATCAATCTCTATGAGCAATCAAGAAGCATGGAGAGCCTCACTGTAGTGTACAGTTTGACTAAGGATTAATTTTGAGTATGGGGAAGGATAAGGTTCCCATTCTTATGTTTAATGAGCTGCAGTGGCTAGGAAATTTTGATGAAATTGCAAAATGGAGAGCCACGATGAGAGTATGCTCTCGAGTAGTGTGGATGGAAGTAGAGAAAACATCGACCAATGTGTAGAAGAGGAATAAAACTCAGAATTTCAATTGAGTAATGGGGGGAATGCAGCATAGTTGAGAGAGGTGAGTGGAGATATTTGTGTGTGAGTGCACTTTTGAGAAGAGGCCAAGTGTTCTTGTGCTGCAGAGAAGAGGTTGTGAGTGCTTATGTAGAGGAAAGAGGTCGAGAATACCAGTGCAATAGGAGAAGGATGAAAGTAGAGATCCTATGTGAGTATGTTGTTGCAAAGTGGGAAGAGTATAGAGAGTGTTATGTAGTATTCGATGTTTTTGGGAAGAACAATGGATTGCTGAAAAGTGAGAAGAGGACAGAGTGTTGCAAGAGATGAGTAGATGAAAGGTTTTAGAGGAGAACAGAGTTGAAAACATGGAGAGAGGCTACCAAATACAATGAGTATTATTTTTGTATTGAGTGTGGGCTGGTGCCTACATATAGGAAGTTGGTGCTTCCATATTAGTGGGTGTCTCAAGAAGTCTTAGGGGTTGGTTCTTCCTACACGTTGGTGCTTACATAAATCCAAGGAGATGAAAGTTGGTGCTTCACATGGTGCTTCTAGTAAGCTGGTCAGGTGTCTAGAAAAGGAGGGATTTGGTGCTTCCTGCAAGTGGGTGCTAGAAAACAATCAAAGGGAGTTGGTGATTTGTGGTGTCTCACAAATAGATTGATGTAATAGAGTAAGTGCTATTAATTTTACATCAATAACAAAAAGATATTTGGTTTTTTTTCTCCAGGAATGGTTTCCACATTAAATCTTTGTGTCATATGTGTGTTTTTGTGTTTATTCATATGGATGTTGTTATGGCTTGCTAATGTTTTATCTCATATAGTGGATACCAAGTATGACTGGGTAAGGATAAATTGGCATAAAATTTTAAATTAACATTAATACTTATTCACCCCTCACCCCCGCGTAGCATTAAACATTGTTTCCAAAAAAAGGAATGGATCAGTAATGATTTACACTACACTCTTGAATTTTTTGTTGTTGTGAAGTGTATGTGCATATTCCTAAAGAACAGAGGTCCAAGTTAGATGAAAATTCATTTAAATATATTTTCTTAGGATATGTTGATAATGAGTTAGGTTATCGGTTGTGGGATCTGTTGGATACCTATACCAATAGGTTTCATATTTCATGATTGGATGTCAAAGGTCCAAATATGCTCTGCTTTGATAATGCAAAGATCCCATATTTCCTTAAGAAGACAATGTCTGTCTCAACTTTCATAAGAACTCAATTTTGATGGGTGGTCCAACAGTCTAATCTGGATCATGCCATGTTTTCAATTTCCATGTTGTAGAATAGAGAATGAAATCTGTCCAAACTGTTTAATCTTGGTAGAGCAGTAGCTAGGTAGAGAAACTAAGGTTCCCAACTGCTTAATCTGGGACCTTGGAAGGAATAAGGGTTGCATTAGATAGGGAATGAGAGAAAAAAGCCAATGAAAAGAAAAAGGCATTCAAAGGGTTTGCAAGTCCAAGTGCACCCTCCAAGAAGGAACAAAAAATGTTAGAGAACTAGTTGGGTAGGTAGATGGGGTTGCAGAAGTGGTATCTCTTTCAAAATCAAAGCTGCTGAAACATCTACAGGAAGAGCAGCACTCTGAAGCATGACTAACTCCCTTGTTTCTCATTTGTATATCACTCATCGCTAACACCCTTTCCCCAAGTTGCACAAAGCATAGAAATTCAAATGATTTACATTCTTATGGCTTTAAGAAACCACATTTCTTGTGCAAAAATCTTTTCATTTTGATCTACTCTTGACTTCAAGTTATTTTCAAAGAAAACTTAGTTGAACTAGCCCTCACTCATATGTTCCCTCCACATTAACAACTAACTCTACTACTTAGCTCCCTATACCCCTTTATCCCTAGTATTATAAACACCATGGTGTATAAACCCCACAATGCATAAATACCCCCTCCTTGGCACTATAGCCATAATATTCTCTCCCCGGGACTTGATTTGACACCTGGTCAAGGTCAAGAACCCATGTTCCACCTTTGCTCCACCTCAAACCAGTTTCCCTACCCAAAAGTTCCATTTTGCCTTGAAAAACCTTGAAAAACCTTTAAAACCCATTAAAAACACTCAAAGGGCGGAAAACACTATAAAATCATCCTTCCCCCGCTTTACCCTAAGGTCGGGGGGTTATTTTCCCATTCATGTTGCACAAGAGCTATTTAACCCTATTTCCTATAGTCTCCGCCTTTATAAATGATTTATGCCCGAAATCTATGAAAAACCCTCTTTCTAAAGTTGGCGGACCAAAATATTTTGGTAATAAAAACCATTGAAAATTATCCAAAAGGAACAAATGGCGCGCGGAGCGTCCCGCCGATACGTTTGCAAAGAAAAACATTTGTTTATTGCCCGCCAGGACATATTTATACATCGTGCAGATTGCCCGCCCGATGATCGTCAGATGGGACCGGGTCCAGATCTACGGCGGACGATGATTTCGGGCAAACCCGACGTCCGCAGGTTAACCAAAGGAGGAACTACCGTTCGCGCAAGTTGGGCGCCCGACGACCGTTCGATCACCCGCCTCCAGATCCACGGCCTATATGAATATCGGAAGGCCCTACGTGTCTGACAGATACCTTCCGATATCTGTCAGACGCTTGCGTCAGGCCAGCATCACGCCGAGACACATGTCACTCCCTGATTGCATCGGAGCATCGCCTGACAGTCCGTTCAACGTACAAGGACCGTTCCGATATTGCGACACCTGTCCCGCCCACGTCTGTGCCCTGCTGCCGTGCACGTCACTGCCACATCCGCCTGCCTCGCCAGCTCATCGCCCCCGTGGACCTGCCGTTGACCGCCACGTCACCCGATGACGTCATCCAACCCGGGCCCCCATGATGATGTCATGCTGACGTCATCCAAAAAGCGTGCCAATAATGCCAAAAAGCCATATTTTCGCCATTTTTCGCAATTTTCTCATATTTTTCGGAAATTTCCTGTTAAGCTACCTGCATGCAATTCACGACGCCTGCGCCACCAGTCATCCTGCAACCGATTTCAAAGAACCCAGCGCGCAAACCCAACTACATTCTTCAGTCCAGGCCATTGTTTAACAGGTATTTCAGCCTCGTCTTCCTGTGAACTGGTTTTTCTTAAAGTTACTTGTAAAAACCACCATAAAAGCCATTAAGTTCAAAATTTCACCGATAAACCAACTGCACTGTACCCAATTTGACTGTTTAAGCCGAAACATAGCGTCGGAGACCTCAGAGAGACTGCATTTCCTGCTAAAAAACCTACCCTGTTCGCGCAACCGTGGACTCCTGCATAACTCCCAAACTGACAAGGGAGATCTTTCTGCTGCTGAAAACCCTTCCTAAAAGGCCCAGCATTGTTATCCTTGACTGTACACCAACCCTGTCAAACCTGGTCCCCATCAATTTCGCTATTTCAAGCGGCAGTTCACAAGATTATTTGTATAAAACATGGAGACCCCTGAAGTCCTTAATGTCACTCCTCTAAATGCTCCTCAGAGAGAGCTAGACTGGCAGGATTTGGCAGACCTGGATTACCAGATCTCAGAAGACTCCAGACAAGGATGCACCCCTCATATTCACCTGCTAAATGAGTTCAGGGCTAGGTACAGAGATGGAATAGATATCCTAGGCATCTGGGAGTCTGCCTTGCCAACTTTTAAAATGCCTCTAGTCAGACAATTCCCTGATCTCATCTATCTATGTGCCAGTTGTTATGAGCCATCACAGAGAGCTGTAGTCAATCCCAAGGGTGAAGTTGTATTCTATACCACCCCTCAGGCCATCAGGGATATGGTTCAGTTCAAAACTCACAAGAAGTTGGTTCCTTTATCCCTGCTGGACTTAATCAACCAAGGGACCAAAACACTTACAGAGGCAGAGATCCTGAAGTTTAATCAACTGTTTGTTAGCAAATCAGACACAGTGCTGCATCCTCCTATCTTTGATGGATACCTAAATCAACTTGGACTAGACCTGGCCCATATGGTAAGCTCAATTCTGGGCTATAAATCAATGGAGTATATAGAGGAGACTGTGCTAGTCATGATGTTAATGTTTGCCCCTGGGAAGACCCTTGTCTGCTATAACTATGCCACATTCATCTCGGACAAAATACATGAGCAGTTCCTACACTTATCCAGAGAGAGGGTGTTCAGATACACCTCATATATTTATCACCTCATCCTCTATCACCAACATGAGAAATTCTCTTTTGAAATCAAGAGAACCGATGCAGCAGGAAACCCAAGATCGGTTGTATATTGGAGCTCAATCTTCCATCACAATGCCTACTCACCCTATACATATTGTGAGTTCATAGATCTGTTCATTCATCCGGTCCTATCTCTACTTATGACAGAACCTCCTCCAAGACTCACTGATGAAATGCAGAGAGTTCTACAGTTGTCCAGTGCCTACAGCATAGGGGACTGGTATTTTTACCAGCATCACACTGTAATTAGGATATATGGGTGTGAGCTGCACCCATTCAGACTACCCAAGTTTGTGCCTATGAGGCTCTTTGCCCTGGAGTATTTCAGACAATTCGCCCATGCTGATCTGATCCATTTTGCAAGCAGGGGCAAGAAAGCACAACTCAAAATTAAAAACCAGCTTAGTCATTTGATTTTAAACAAAAAAGAAGGATGGAAGTAGGCAGAGAGAATGTTGGAAGGCCTTGGCCTAACACAAAGCTTCCTTTGGAAACCATATGACCC
>APFE030510338.1:0-29215 GCA_000404065.3 Pinus taeda
TTACAACTTTGGGCATAAGGTTATGTGAGGCACCTGAGTCAAACATGGCATTATGCAATATTTTGTCATGTATGTACAGACTGACATAAAAAGGTGGAACAGGTCCATATGTTGATTTTCCGTTAACTTCTGGACCAAACAGCAGCTCAGGGGTATCGTCTAAAACATTTACATCATCCATTACCTCTCGTAGTTGAAGTGACCTTTGAATTTGTTGCCTATATGCATCATGTTTGGCAAGTTTTGAGAGGGGAATGGATATCTTGAGTTTTCCAATCTCTGCTTCTAAACTGAATGGTTTTTCCAATGAGTTCTTGGTGTTGATAGTGGCAGATTTCTCTTTTTCAGGCATACTCACTATGTTTTCTTTTGGAATGTCAATGTTATGATGTATGGCAGTTTGTGGTATTTCTGTTTTGGGAGGATTTTTTGAAGTGTTGTTCAGATCTTCTTTTGGGGAGGAAGGAGGTAGAGGCCGATCAATAGGAGGCTGTGTGTCTGTTATATCCTCCACAGTTACCTGATGCGGGCTTGGGACAGAGCTATCAGTTGGTTGAGTTATGGTGACATTTCCTTTAATTTTTTTGGGTTGTTTGCTATCTTTTGTTCTGCTAGATGTGGGGACATCAATGGTCCTTGTTCTCAATTTGTATTGTTTGTGTACCTCGTACACAACATTATCATAGCCTTGTTTGACATCGAAAGACTCTCCCGACTTGGTGTGAAATTGTTTTGCATCAGGGTATTCTCGCTCCTCTTCAGTAAGAAAGATTTGTTGTTCATTTTTTGAATCTATCAGGTTCATATGAGTCCCATCTGTGGGCTCAGTGGATGTGGATGCCTCCGCATAGTTTTCTTGGAAAGGAGGCCTAATATCATGGTCAGGATTGGCCCTTCCAGCGTTTGTGTTTTGAGTTTTTCTGAAGTTCGGGTTCCTTATGGCATTGGGCGGTTGGTCTTCCCATGAAGTTTTCCTCTCAACATTGTCTACTCTGTCTCCCAGCCTGTGGATGCCACTGATAATAGCATCTATCTTCTGATAGAAGGCTGAGGGTTCTTCCTTGAAGGTGGTTCTTCTCTCAGTTCTGACTTTGTTTCTTTTAGCAATTAGATTTTCCTCCACACTAACAACAACATCTTACATTTCTGCAAGGCTTTGAGGGGCTCTTTCCCTCAACTGATATGCCATCTCAACATCAAAGCCATCAGGGAATTTGTACAAAGCGAGATCAGGTGGAGGTCTAAAATTTTGTGGTATTGCATTGTAAACATTATTAAACCTTGCACAGTAATCCAAAACCGTTTCCTAAGATCCTCTTTTGATATTATCATACTCAGATAGTATGTGTAGGGGATCATTCTTTTTCTCCCATCTGTTAATAAATGTCTGGTATAAGGCTTCAGGGTTTAATATGGAATTGGGTGTAAGTGCCCTGAACCAAGTTCTGACATCACTGGTCAAACTTTGGACAAAAATTTTCATTTTCACGTTGTCATCATCAATTTCATAACTCTCGAAGTAATCCTGCATTTTCTTTGTATGTTGTAGGGTAGTGCCAGAGTTTGTGCCATCAAAATAGGTGATTTTTGTCTGGTATTCCTGAGGTATAGCCCCAGGATTAGTAGGCAACTGTAAGGGCGCATATCTATTAGCCATGATAATGGGGATAAGTGGAAAAACTGGGGCAACTGGGATAATAGGAACAACCAGGGTAGAAGGAGTAGTAGTGGTAGTAGGAGTATAGGATAGAGGTGTAGAAGAGTTGCTTGGAGAAGGGGGTGATGAATAAGGGGAAACTGGGGTTGATCGAAATAGAACTTTGACAAGGGTTGGGACACCACTTGGCTGAACTGTTTCAGGACTCGCACTAGTTGGGTCTTCTTTTTTCTCTTTTTTTCTAATGATATTAGGGATTAAATTTGGATTTTCAAAAGTAGCTGGAAGATTGGGATCATGATTTGATCTTGTATGACGCATTTGCTTTTTAGGAGCCAACTTCTAATCTATTTTTTGTTAAATTTTTCTAAAAACACAGGTCGACCGAGACTTTCAAAGGTTGGTTTCTTCCTCTGTGCAGACTGGTTTAGTGAGTTTATCTGAGGAAGTACCCAGCGGGGTCACCATTATGCTATCACTCAGGTTGTCCCTAGGCTCCTGTAGGAATACGGCTGAGGTAACCACAAACCAATCTTTGGATTGTAGGTTCTAGCCCACCTGCAATCAGAGAGGACTCTCTCTTAGTGATTTAACCTTGTTGATGGTGATTTTAGGCTAGTTGTTGGGTACAGGGTTTTTGTTGTTTTGTTTGGATGGAAGGTGTATGCCAGGTAGAAATTCCAGGCAGAGAGGCAAGGTAAAATGTGATAGGCTTCAAACCATTGGGCATGGAGTCATGGATTAAGGCTTTCTGGTGCATTTTCTTGGTCACAAGAGGCTTGTGGAGTGAGATAGCCACACATGAGACAATGATCAATTTGCTGAAGGATGGAATGATGGTCAGGGATGAAAGGCAATTAAGAATCTTTCATCAGAACTAACAGGGAGGAGAAGTGAAAGAATGGTTATCTAGGAGCAGTTAAGAATTCCTAAATTATCATTCATAAGTGAAAGAAACAGCGTAAACAATATCATTTAAGTATGCATGTTCATAACTATTCCTGATGAAAACATGAAAAATTGCAGAAATCGAGCCTAAGGTGCAGCTAAGCAAATCCTAAGCTATTCTTCTTTTCTGCAATTTAGAGGGCCGATTTATGATAATAAAAAACATGAATAAAACTAACAGAGTTAAGAAACACTTATTGAACCATGTCAAAGCACAGGAATTCCACAATCACTCCTCGGCCAATTAAACACAGCAGACAATTTCAGAATCCATGCTTTCAGCAGTCTTTGATTATAGAAAACATCACAGTTACAGTGCGAGTCTCTGCTTAAGAGAAAGATCAGAATAACAAAGATTAAAATATTGATCAACCAACCAACCAACCCCTACTCCATTTTTCGGGGTGGTATATATAAGCAAAATATCTGAAGTCATTTATTACAATTGACCTAAACAGGTCTACCGGAAAAAGCTTTTTCTAAAACCTAATTGTTACTGCAATTAAATGCAAGTAAGTCCTTTGGGTTGTGTTAGAGGCAACTGTATCAAGTTGAGTTGATGAGGTGTCTTGTGTGACTTGGTGCAGTGGTTGTGTCATAACTGTGCTTCTGGTCCACCGATCTTCCGTGATTTTAATGTGCAGTCATTTGTGTTGGTGAGCCTTCAATGCGTCTTCATTTGCTTCTTGACTTTCAGAGCTTTCGTTTTAATGTTGGATTTGCCTCGAGCCCTGAGAAAATAACCTTTGATACACTTTTCCGCTACATTGATGTTCTTCACCGCTTCTTGATACTCTTTGACATCCCTTTTGTCTACAAATTTGATCCCATACTCTTTAATCTTTGTTTCTGCTCTCTTTTTGTCTTCAAATTCGTTTAATTTGGCAAAATCGGGCAATTTCGGGCCTTTTCGGTGCAAAAAGGGCCAAGGAATCAAAATATTCCCTAAAGATTCCCCAATATGGCCTATTTCCCATAGCGATGCGCGATTAGTGCTTCGCGCTAATCGAGCATCGAAAACTACCTCCGTTATTATTCTGGAGCTCCGAAGCTCAACTTTTGCGCTTGCGCGAATTTTCGGTTTTTTGGCTGCTGACGTGAGCAGTACGGCGGATGACGTTAAGATGTTGACATCAGCAGTGGGGTCCTCTGGTACAAATATGATGTCAGCATGATGACGTCATCAAGGCGACGTGGCGGTACGGTAGGGTGACGTGGCAGAGACACATGACAGGGTGACGTGGGCCGGGCGCAGGCAATGTGAGGTGAAATGGAGGCGACGTGGCAGGGTGAGGTGGCACTCCTGTTACGTGAGGGGAGGGCGGTTTTGTTTGTGCATCAGCCCGCCTTTGGTATGGAGGTGGTTTCTGTCGGGGGCGGACTGATGCAATGGGAGGTCACCACCTGTCCTGGTGTATGACGGTAAAAATGTTGGATGTCAGGTGGTAACCTACCACCACAATAGGGTGCCCGATGTGAACAAGGGTCGTCGGATCTTGGGGGGGTTATCCAATGGTGGACGGGAAAGGGAGATGCGCGGGGTTTAGTAATAGCATGCGGGAGTTAAAGGTTTAATTTTCCGCGGCACTGTGGGTTTTAAACTTTAGGCAATGGGTTAAATGGGTTTTGGCGCGTTGGAAATTTATCAAACAAACATTAATAGTTTCCAAAGAAGAATGCGTGGGGGGGTTTTTAGCATTTGGAAAGGGTTTTCTTAGTGTTTGGAATGGGTCCAAACACATGGGAATGGAAATTTATGTAGAAGGAGGGTTCTTACTAAAGTCCAGGTGACTTAGTAATTCCCAGAGAAGTACTTATGGTTATATTTCAACCAGGGGGAAGGGTTATTTACATTAGGGGATTATCTACATACTTTTAGTAGGGGGATGGTGAAAATATAGGGATTTAAATAATAATGTCAGTAGTTAATATGGTGATGACATGAAAGCGCTAAGTTTCAGAGGTCTTAGGCTTTAAAGGGGAAATAGAACCTTATAGAGAAAGTATGGATCCTCCTTGAGTGAAGCAGATCTTCACCTAGGCTAATGACATGGAGAATGATGAAACTAAGAGATATCAAGCAGATCTTGACCTCTTTTTGGGGAAATTAGTTAATGATTTGGGGAAGAGGAAGAAAGGGAAGTTAGTTATGCCTGATTTCAGCTCCTTCATATGAAAACTGCCTGATGATTGTGACCTGAGTAGAGATGATACTTTAAAACATGGCAATGAACAGAAATCAAGATTCTACAACCTTAAAACTACTTACCCAGCCTACTTACCTAACATTTTTTCTTCTTCTGGTTTGGGTGCATTTAGAATTGCAGACCCAACATTTCGATTTTTTCTTTTTATTCCTTCCTATCTACAAACTACCCTTACTTCTTCCAAGGGCCCAGATTAAGCAGTTGGGCTCCTTTGATTCTCTACCTATCTAAGCATCTATCAAGATTAAGCTGTTTGGACAGATTTTCATTCTCTATATTCTAAAACAGGAAATTGAAACCTAGGGAGACCAATATTAAGCTGTTTGGACCCCCCTTTAGCTGAAAATTCTACAAAACTGGAATGACTCTCCAAAATTGGAAAGCAGTAGATGAACCTTGAGTAGCCTTCTTTCCTTGGTGACTATTTAGAAAATATGGAGCATTGCAGCATGCAAAGTATGACATATTTGTCCTGTAAAAATGTCAATCATGAAATATGAGTAACCTGCTGCAGCAAGATGCTAACAATATCAAGAAGAAAAGGGTAATAGTGTTGATTGATTCAGGAAGTACACACAATTTTATTCATTGTAAGATAGAAAAAGAATTGAATAGCTTCCTATATCCAGCACTAGAGTGTCCAATAATGGTTGCAAGTGGAGGAACCATAAATTGGTTTGAAAAGTGCCATAATATCAAGCTATCCATGGGAAAATATGTATTGAATAGACCAATGCTTTCCATTCCAATGGGAGGGTCTTATGTTGTACTAGGAGTCCAATGGCTACAATCCTTGGGTACAATAGCTTTTAATTTTCAAGAACTTTTCATGAAACTTTTTGTGGTTGGAAAGGAAGTTCAATTAAGGGGGATTACAAGGAAACAGGGGAAGATAATAAGCTCGAATGGTATGACAAAGATTCTCAAAAGGGAACAACGGGGTGTAATTGCAAAATTACGTTTGCTAGATGTTTCCACATCGAAATAACCTATTCCTCCATATCTCCAAAAAGTCTTGGACAATCATTCCAAGGTATTTGAGACTCCCAAAGGTCTCCCACCTATTCGTGGTCAAGATCATGCTATTCATTTGATTCCGGAAAGTGTTCCTCCAAACATCAGGTCGTACAGATATCCTTATGCCCAAAAGAGTGAAATTGAGCATATGGTTGCAGAAATGCTAGAGGCTAGTACAATTCAACCTATCCAAAGCTCTTTCTCTGGTCCAATAGTATTGGTGCACAAGAAGGATGGATCATGGCACATGTGTCTGGATTATAGGCAGCTCAACAAGATCACTATTAAAGATAAATTTCACATTCATATCATTGATGATTCATTGATTGAATTGCATGGATCAATTTACTTCACCAAGTTGGATCTTCATTCAGGATATCATCAAATCGAAATGGAGATTGAAGACATTCTGAAAACAACATTCAGAACTCACGAGGGTCATTATGAATCTTTCGTCATGCCTTTTGGCCTTACCAATGCACCTTCTACATTTCAGGGTTTGATGAATTTCATTTCCTAACCCTTCCTTAGAAAATCTGTGTTATTATTTTTTAATAATATACTAATCTACAACAAGTCTTGGAAGGATCATGATGAACATGTTGACAAGGTGCTACAACTATTGGGGGAAAGACAATTATATGCAAAAAGCTTCGAATGTTTCTTTGGAGTACAAGAGGTGGAATATCTTAGTCATATTGTGTCTCATGAAGGTGTTAAGGTAAACCCTTTCAAAATTAAAGCCATTAAGGAACGGAAAATCCTCACAGCCATAAAGAATCTGTGAAGATTTCTCAGGTTGACAGGGTATTATCACGAGTTTGTTAAGAATTATGGGAGAATAGCGGCACCTCTAACAACACTATTGAAGAACGATTCATTTTCATCAACTCCAGAAGCAACAAAGGCATTCGAACATCTTAAAGAGGCAATGTGCTAAGCACCAGTTTTAGCTACACCAGACTTCACAATAACGTTTATTGTGGAATGTGATGCTTCAAGAAATGGAATTGGTGTTGTTTTCATGCAAGATAAAAGACCCATTTCTTTCGAAAGTCGTCCAATCAAGGGAAAATATTTACACAAAGCTATTTATGAGAAGTAAATGTTGGCAATACTACATGAGCTTAAGAAATGGTGACCCTACCTAGTGAGAAGGCACTTCAAGGTAAAAGTAGATCAAGATAGCCTTAAATACTTTTTAGAACAAAGATTACCTCCAGAAGAGAAAAAAAAATGGGTGACAAAGATGTTGGGTTATGACTATGAAATCATCTACAAAAAAGGGAAGCAAAATATTGTGGAAGATACACTCTTAAGAAAGGATGAGGATGTGGAAGCATTGTTGTGTGCCATTTCTATTATCCAACCAGATTGGATAAACGAAGCAAGGGAGGAATGGAAGAATGAAGAAGAAGTGGGGGCACCTATTCGAAAATTACAACAAGATTCCAGTACATTTGATACATTTAGCTGGAAATGTGATTCTTTATGGTACAAAGATTGCTTATACCTCTCTAAGAATTCCAACTCAAACAAAATATTTTTATGGAATTGCACACTTCTTCCTTAGGAGGGCACTTAGGATTTTTGAAAACTTACCATAGGGTTAAGAAGAGATTTTTTTGGGTTGGCCTTAAATTGGATATTCAAAATTTTGTGGCAGAATGTTTGGTTTTCCAACAAAATAAAGTTGAAACAATTAAGACCCGAGGTCTATTACAACCTTTATCCATTCCAAGCCAACATTGGGAGGAGGTTTCAATGGATTTTATCACAGGTTTACCAAGTTTGAAGGAAAGAGTGTCATCATGTTGGTAATTGATAGAATTACCAAGTATGCACATTTTTGTGCATTATCACATCCATTTAAAGATAGTATAGTTACTACTGCATTTATGGAAACAATTCAAAAGCTACATGGAAACCCAAAGATTATTGTATGTGACAGAGATCCCATTTTCACTAGAAATGTTTGGACATAACTATTTTCTTGTTTTGGTACTTAGTTTATCCAGGTGGATGTTGGTGGCCACCCATCTATCACATTTGGACCCCCACAACTGTCTCTTTCAATTTTTCAGTTTCCTTAATTATAGCGCAGTTTACTATTTTTAGCAGTTTTTCGAGTCCTAAACTTCCGGAGCCATTTTGAGGCACTAAACAACGTTTTTTGGGAAATATACCGCCATTGATTTTACTTATAAAAGTCATCTTTTCCATTGTAGTCCTTGGAGATATCTTTCCAATGGCCTATCATGCACGTCAAACGGAGATAATACGACCAATTCGCGACCCCGGGAAGTTGGCTGTCCAACTCACCCCAAAACGGCGCCCACAATTTGAAGTTTCATCTTCTAGTGTTAGGTTTTGGAATGTGAAGGGTTTTCCATTGTTTCTCAATAATAAGTAGGCCTTTGAGCCACATTGTCAACACAGTTCAGAACAATTCAGAGGCATGTAGCCGACACATCTCTTCTCAGAGATAAGCTACCATTGCCCTAGCTGGGTTATTTCTATTTCTATTTGTAAGCATATTTCAGTATTTCCCATTAACGAAATGAAGTATTATTTCCACTGCATATCTGTCTTTATGGTTATCTCTATATTTTATTGTGTTCCTGTTTAAATCCGGATCAGTGGTATCAGAGCGGTCTAATTTTTCTCTATTTTTCTTTGCATGTCCCCAACGAGGTCGGGATATAAGGAGTTAGGGCTTGAATTGGTTGAAAATTTGCAAGACCAGCCTCGCAAATCTTGACGACCTCCCATGGCGGATGAGAAGAAAGACGAGGGGGCAGGAGATCCTATCAGAATCTTGCTCGAAGAAGCCCTCGAGCAACACATAAATGCAATAAAATATAGAGATAACCATAAAGACATATATGCAGCGGAAATAATACTTCATTTCATTAATGGGAAATACTGAAATATGGTTACAAATAGAAATAGAAATAACCCAGCTAGGGCGATGGTAGCTTATCTCTGAGAAGAGATGTGTCGGCTACATGCCTATGAATTGTTCCGAACCGTGTTTACAATGAGGCTCGAAGGCCTATTTATTATTGAGAAACAATGGAAAACCCTTCACATTCCAAAACCTAACCCTAGAAGATGAAATGTCAAATTGTGGGCCCCGTTTTGGGGTGAGTTGGACAGCCAACTTCCAGGGGTCACGAATTGGTCGTATTATCTCCGTTTGATGTGCATGATAGCCCGTTGGAAAGATCTCTCCTAGGACTATGACGGAAAAGACGATTTTTATCAGAAAAATTGATGGTGGTAGATTTCCAAAAAAAACGTCATTTAGGGCCTCAAAACGGCTCCAAAAGTTTAGGACCCGAAAAATTGCTAAAAATAGTAAATTGCGCTATAATTAAGGAAACTGAAAAACTAAAAGAGATAGTTGTGGGGGTCCAAATGGGATAGGTGGATGGCCACCGACATCCACCTAGATCATTCCTCCCCCCTTAGGAAGAAATGGTCCCCATTGTGTTGAGTTCCTCCTTGAGATGAGGAAGCTTCTGTTGAGCTGGGTCTCTAGTGAGCTGTTCTGCAATCTCTGATGTATCCAGAAATGGTGGCAAGTATGGTCGGAGATGGTCCAGATTGAACAACTGGTGCAAGTGAAGGAATGGAGGAATGTTGTGCTTCAAAGCATTGTTGGCCACAACCTTGTTACTGGTGTAAGGACCATGTCAAAGTGGTCTGAGTTTTTGATGGGTTCTAGTAAGGCGTTCTCTCTGCAGATGTAACCAAACTTTGTCGCCCACCTAAAACTTGTGTGGTACCCCTCTGGGTAAGGAGAAGTTGTTCCTATGTTCTGTCATGACTGTATCCCTATGTTGCCTATGCTCTGTGGAGGAACCCTTTGCGGGGGTCATGGATGTAGCAACGATCTTCCCCTTACTTTGGGAGCGAACCAAACAGAAAATAAATTTCCTAGTCTATGAGATGAGCTTGCTGCCTTTCTTGGCAGTGATCAAAGAGGTGGCGGTAGGTGGAGCTACCTCTGGCATCCATCATTCCTCCCCCCTTAGGAAGCAATGGTCCCCATTCCGTTGAGTTCCTCCTTGAGATGAGGAAGCTTCTACTGAGCTCGGTCTCTGGTGAGCTGTTCTGCAATCTCTTATGTGTCCAGAAATGATGGGAAGCATGGTTGGCGATGGTCCGCATTGAACAACCGGTGCAAGTGAAGGAATGGAGGAATGTTGTGCTTCAAAGCACTGTTGCCCACAACCTTGTTACTGGTGTAAGGACCATGTCAAAGTGGTCTGAGTTTCTGATGGGTTCTGGTAAGGCATTCTCTCTGCAGATGTAACCAAAATTTGTCACCCACCTTAAACTTGTGTGGTACCCTTCTGGGTAAGGAGAAGTTGTTCCTGTGTTCTGTCATGACTGTAAACCTATGTTGTCGTTGCTACATGGAGGGACCCTTTGTGTGGGTCATGGATGTAGCAACGATCTTCCCCTTACTTTGGGAGCGAACTAGACAGAAAATAAATTTCCTAGTCTGTGAGATGAGCTTGATGCGTTTCTTAGCAGTGATCAAAGAGGTGGCGGTAGGTGGAGCTACCTCTGGTATCCATCATTCCTCCCCCCTTATGAAGAAATGGTCCCCATTGTGTTGAGTTCCTCCTTGAGATGAGGAAGCTTTTGCTGAGTTGGGTCTCTAGCAAGTAGTTCTGCAATCTCTGATGTGTCCAGAAACGGTGGGAAGCATGGTCGGCGATGGTCCACAATTAACAACCGGTGCAAGTGGAGAAATGGAGGAATGTTGTGCTTCAAATCATTGTTTCCCACAACCTTGTTACTGGTGTAAGGACCATGTCGAAGTGGTATGAGTTTCTGATGGGTTCTGGTAAGGCGTTCTCTCTACAGATGTAACCAAACTTTGTCGCCCACCTGAAACTTGTGTGGTACCCCTCTAGGTAAGGAGAAGTTGTTCCTGTGTTCTGTCATGACTGTATCCTTATGTTTCCGTTTCTACGTGGAGGAACCCTTTGTGGGGGTCATGGATGTAGCAACGATCTTCCCCTTTCTTTGGGAGCGAAGCAGATAGAAAATAAATTTCCTAGTCTGTGAGATGAGCTTTTTGCCTTTCTTAGGAGTGATCAAAGAGGTGGCGGTAGGTGGAGCTACCTCTGGTATCCAGGTGGATGTTGGTGGCCACCCACCTATCCCATTTGGACCCCCATAGCTGTCTCTTTCAGTTTTTGAATTTCCTTAATTATAGCGCAGTTTACTATTTTTAGTAGTTTTTCGGGTCCTAAACTTCCGGAGCCGTTTTGAGGCCCTAAATGACTTTTTTTGGGAAATCTACTGCCATCGACCTTTTGTACAAAAATTGTGTTTTCCATCATAGTCCTCGGAGAGATATTTCCAATGGGCTATCATGCGCATCAAACAGAGATAATACGACCAATTCGCGACCCCTGGAAGTTGGCTGTCCAACTCACCCCAAAACGGGGCCCACAATTTGATGTTTCATCTTCTAGGGTTAGGTTTTCGAATGTGAAGGGCTTTCCATTGTTTCTCAATAATAAATAGGCCTTCAAGCCTCATTGTAAACACAGTTCAGAAAAATTCAGAGGCATGTAGCCGACACATCTCTTCTCAGAGATAAGCCACCATCGCCGTAGCTGGGTTATTTCTATTTGTATTTGTAATTATATTTTAGTATTCCCCATTAATGAAATGAAGTATTATTTCCATTGCATATCTGTCTTTATGGTTATCTCTATATTTTATTGCATTCCTGTTTAAGTCTGGATCAGTGTTATCAGAGCGGTCTGCTTTTTCTCTGTTTTTTCTTTGCCTGTCCCCAGTGAGGTCGGGATATAAGGAGTTAGGGCTTGAATTGGTCGAACCTTTGCAAGACCATCCTCGCATATCTCGACGACCTCCCATGTCGGATGAAAAGAAAGACGAGGGGGTAGGAGATCCTATCAAAATCTTGCTCAAAGAAGCCCTCGAGCGGCACAGGAATGCAATAAAATATAGAGATAACCATAAAGACAGATATGCAGCGGAAATAATACTTCATTTCATTAATGGGAAATACTGAAATATGGTTACAAATAGAAATAGAAATAACCCAGCTAGGGCGATGGTAGCTTATCTCTGAGAAGAGATGTGTCAGCTACATGCCTCTGAATTTTTGCGAACTTTGTTTACAATGAGGATCGAAGGCCTATTTATTATTGAGAAACAATGGAAAACCCTTCACATTCCAAAACCTAACCCTAGAAGATGAAACGTCAAATTGTCGGCCCCGTTTTGGGGTGAGTTGGACAGCCAACATCCCGGGGTCGCGAATTGGTCGTACTATCTCCGTTCGACGCGCATGATAGCCCGTTGAAAAGATCTCTCCGAGGACTACAGCGGAAAAGATGGTTTTTATTAGAGAAATCGATGGCGGTAGACTTCCCAGAAAACGTCATTTAGGGCCTCAAAGTGGCTCCCGAAGTTTAGGACCCAAAAAACTGCAAAAAATAGTAAACTGCGCTATAATTAAGGAAATTGAAAAAATGAAAGAGAAAGTTGTCTGGGTCCAAGTGGGATAGGTGGGTGGCCACCAACATCCACCTAGATCATTCCTCCCCCCTTAGGAAGCAATGGTCCCCATTGCGTTGAGTTCCTCCTTTAGATGAGGAAGCTTCTGCTGAGCTGGGTCTCTGGTGAGTTGTTCTGCAATCTCTGATGTGTCCAGAAATGGTGGGAAGCATGGTCGGCGATGGTCCACATTGAACAACCAGTGTAAGTGAAGGAATGGAGGAATGTTGTGCTTCAAATCATTGTTGCCTACAACCTTGTTACTGGTGTAAGGACCATGTCAAAGTGGCTTGAGTCTCTGATGGGTTCTGGTAAGGCGTTCTCTCTGCAGATGTAACCAAACTTTGTCGTCCACCTAAAACTTGTGTGGTACCCCTCTGGGTAAGGAGAAATTTATCTTGTTATCTGTCATGGTTGTATCCCTATGTTGTCGTTGTTGCATGAAGGAACCCTTTGTGGGGGTCATGGATGTAGCAACGATCTTCCCCTTACTTTGGGAGCGAACCAGACAGAAAATAAATTTCCTAGTCTGTGAGATGAGCTTGCTGTCTTTCTTAGCAGTCATCAAAGAGGTGGTGGTAGGTGGAGCTACCTTTGGTATCCATCATTCGTCCCCCCTTAGGAAGCAATGGTCCCCATTGCATTGAGTTCCTCCTTGAGATGAGGAAGCTTCTGCCGAGCTGGCTCTCTGGTGAGCTGTTCTACAATCTCTGATGTGTCCAGAAATGGTCGGAAGCATGGTCGGTGATGGTCGACATTGAACAACTAGTGCAAGTGAAGAAATGGAGGAATGTTGTGCTTCAAAGCATTGTTGCCCACAACCTTGTTACTGGTGTAATGACCATGTCGAAGTGGTCTGAGTTTCTGATGGGTTCTGGTAAGGCATTCTCTTTGCAGATGTAACCAAACTTTGTCACCCACTTGAAACTTGTGTGGTACCCCTCTGGGTAAGGAGAAGTTGTTCCTATGTTCTGTCATGACTGTATCCCTATGTTGTCGTTGCTGCGTGGAGGAACCCTTTGCGGGGGTCATGGATGTAGCAATGATCTTCCCCTTACTTTTGGAGCGAACCAGACAAAAAATAAATTTCCTAGTCTATGAGATGAGCTTGTTGCCTTTCTTAGCAGTGATCAAAGAGGTGGCGGTAGGTGGAGCTACCTCTGGTATCCAGGTGGATGTTCGTGGCCATCCACCTATCCCATTTGGACCTCCACAATTGTCTCTTCAGTTTTTCAATTTCCTTAATTATAGCGCAGTTTACTATTTTCAGCAGTTTTTCGGGTCCTAAGCTTCTAGAGCCGTTTTGAGGCCCTAAATGACGTTTTTTGGGAAATCTACGGCCATCGATTTTTCTTATAAAAATCGTCTTTTCCGTCGTAGTCCTCAGAGAGATCTTTCTAACGGGATATCTTGCGCGTCAATTGGAGATAATACGACCAATTCGCGACCCTGGGTAGTTGGCTGTCCAACTCACCCCAAAATGGGGCCCACAATTCGACGTTTCATCCTCTAGGGTTAGGTTTTGGAATGTGAAGGGTTTTCCATTGTTTCTCAATAATAAATAGGCCTTCGAGCCTCATTGTAAACACAGTTCGGAACAATTCAGAGGCATGAAGCCGACACATCTCTTCTCAGAGATAAGGTACCATCACCCTAGCTGGGTTATTTCTATTTCTATTTGTAAGCATATTTAAGTATTTTCCATTAATGAAATGAAGTATTATTTCCACTGCATATCTGTCTTTATGGTTATCTTTATATTTTATTGTGTTCCCGTTTAAATCCAGATCAGTGGTATCAGGGTGATCTGCTTTTTCTCTGTTTTTCTTTGCATGTCCCCAACGAGGTCGGGATATACGGAGTTAGGGCTTGAATTGGTCGAACCTTTGTAAGACCAGCATCGCAAATCATGACGACCTCCCATGGCGGATGAGAAGAAAGATGAGGGGGCAGGAGATCCTATCAGAATCTTACTCGAAGAAGCCCTCGAGCGGCACAGGAACGCAATAAAATATAGAGATAACCATAAAGACAGATATGCAGTGGAAATAATACTTCATTTCATTAATGGGAAATACTAAAATATGCTTACAAATAGAAATAGAAATAACCCAGCTAGGGCGATGGTAGCCTATCTCTGAGAAGAGATGTGTCGGCTACATGCCTCTGAATTGTTCTGAACTGTGTCTACAATGAGGCTTCAAGGCCTATTTATTATTGATAAACAATGGAAAACCCTTCACATTCCAAAATCTAACCCTAGAAGATGAAACATCAAATTGTGGGCCCAGTTTTGGGGTGAGTTGGACAGCCAACTTCCCGGGGTCGCGAATTGGTCGTATTATCTCCGTTTGACGCACATGATAGTCTATTGGAAAGATCTCTCCAAGGACTACGACGTAAAAGACAAATTTTATCAAAGTAGCCGATGGTGGTAGATTTCCGAAAAAATGTCGTTTAGGGCCTCAAAACGGCTCCGGAAGTTTAGGACCCGAAAAACTGCTAAAAATAGTAAACTAAGCTATAATTAAGGAAACTGAAAAAATGAAAGAGACAATTGTGGGGGTCCAAATGGGATAGGAGGGTGGCCATCAACATCCACCTGGATCATTCCTCCCCCCTTAGGAAGCAATGGTCCCCATTGCGTTGAGTTCCTCCTTAAGATGAGGAAGCTTCTGCTGAGCTGGGTCTTTGGTGAGCTGTTCTGCAATCTCTGATGTGTCCAGAAATGGTGGGAAGCATGGTCGGCGATGATCCACATTGAACAACTGGTGCAAGTGAAGGAATGGAGGATTGTTGTGCTTCAAAGCATTGTTTCCCACTACCTTGTTACTGGTGTAAGGACCATGTCGAAGTGGTCTGAGTTTCTGATGGGTTCTGGTAAGGCATTCTCTCTGCAGATGTAAACAAACTTTTTCGCCCACCTGAAACTTGTGTGGTACCCCTCTGGGTAAGGAGAAGTTGTTCCTGTGTTCTGTCATGATTGTATTCGTATATTGCCACTGCTGCGTGGAGGAACCCTTTGCGGGGGTCATGGATGTAGCAACGATCTTCCCCTTACTTTGGGAGCAAACCAGACAGAAAATAAATTTCCTAGTTTGTGAGATGAGCTTGCTGCCTTTCTTAGCAGTGATCAAAGAGGTGGCGGTAGGTGGAGCTACCTCTGGTATCCATCATTCCTCCCCCCTTAGGAAGAAATGGTCCCCATTGCGTTGTGTTCCTCCTTGAGATGAGGAAGCTTCTATTGAGCTGGGTCTCTGTTGAGCTGTTCTCCAATCTCTGATGTGTCCAGAAATGGTGGGAAGCATGGTTGGCGATGGTCCACATTGAACAACCGGTGCAAGTGAATGAATGGAGGAATTTTGTGGTTGAAAGCATTGTTTCCCACAACCTTGTTACTGGTGTAAGTACCATGTCGAAGTGGTCTGAGTTTCTAATGGGTTCTGGTAAGGCGTTCTCTCTGCAGATGTAACCAAACTTTGCCGCCCACCTGAAACTTGTGTGGTACCCCTCTGGGTAAGGAGAAGTTGTTCCTATGTTTTGTCATGACTGTATCCCTATGTTGTCATTGCTGCATGGAGGAACCCTTTGCGTGGGTCATGGATGTAGCAACGATCTTCCCCTTACTTTGGGAGCAAACCAGACAGAAAATAAATTTCCTAGTCTATGAGATGAGCTTGCTGCCTTTCTTAGTAGTGATCAAAGAGGTGGCGGTAGGTGGAGCTACCTCTGGTATCCAGGTGGATGTTGGTGGCCACCCACCTATACCATTTGGACCCCCACAACTGTCTCTTTCAGTTTTTCAGTTTCCTTAATTGTAGCACAGTTTACTATTTTTAGCAGTTTTTTGGGTCCTGAACTTCCGGAGCCGTTTTGAGGCCCTAAACAACGTTTTTTGGGAAATCTATTGCCATCAATTTTTCTTATAAAAATTGTCTTTTCCATCGTAGTCCTCAAAGAGGTATTTCCAACAGGCTATCATGCGCATCAAACGGAGATAATACGACCAATTCGTGACCCCAAGAAGTTGGTTGTCCAACTCACCCCAAAACGAGGCCCACAATTTGACGTTTCATCTTCTAGGGTTAGGTTTTGGAATGTGAAGGGTTTTCCATTATTTCTTAATAATAAATAGGCCTTCGAGCCTCATCGTAAACATAGTTTGGAACAATTCAGTGGCATGTAGCCGACACATCTCTTCTCAGAGATAAGCTACCATCGCCCTAGATGGGTTATTTCGATTTCTATTTGTAAGCATATTTCAGTATTTCCCATTAATGAAATGAAGTATTATTTCTGTTGCGTATCTGTCTTTATGGTTATCTCTATATTTTATTGTGTTCCTGTTTGAATCCAGATCATTAGTTCGCTCATAGCTCATCTTATCATCCTCAATATGATGGGAAAAATGAGATAGTAAACAAATGTTTGGAAGCATATCATCATTGCTTTGTATATGATAAAAAAACACAATGGATTGAATGGTTGCCTCTGGTTGAATGGTGGTATAACACTTCGTTCCATACTGCAGCAAAAATGACCCCATTTACGGCACTTTATGGATATCAGCCACCATCCATCACATCATATTTAAGAGAAAATTCGAAGTTTCTAGCAGTGTAACATCACATTGAGCATCAACATGAGGTTCTCCAACTCTTAAAGGATAACCTCGTGTTGGCACAGAATACAATGAAACAATAGGTAGATCAACATCGCAGGGAAAGAAGTTTTGATGTAGGTGACTGGGTATTCCTACGGCTACAATGATATAAACAAATGTCCCTCAAGCAAGCTAAGAAGGATAATAATTTATCACCAAAGTATTATGGTCCACACAAGGTGTTGGAAAAGATTGGTACTATGGCATACAAATTGGATCTTCTTTCGGTTTCTTGAGTACACCCAGTTTTCCATGTTTCATGTTTAAAGAAGGTTATAGGCGACAAGGTCTCAGTTCAAATGAGATTGCCAGAACTTTATGAGGAAGGGAAAATAATATTGGAACCAGAAGTATTTATAGAAATAAGAACTCGACAACTACGAAATCAATCAATTTCAAAGTATCTCATCAAGTGGAAGAACTTATCCACTGAAGATTCCACATGGGATGATGAGAATCTTATACATAAGCATCCATAACTACTCGAGCGTTGAGGATAATACTTTTTTGAATTTTAAGGTTTATACTCCCTCATTACTATTATAGTTGTATCCCTTATTATTATTGTTGTGCCCCTATTGTCCCCATATTGTTATCATTGTGCCCCATAGAATCCCTCTATTGTTATTTTTGTGCATTTATATTATTATTGTTGGGTCGGATTGGTTATATTGTGAACCCTTAGACTCCTATATATAGAAAGGAGGTTTTTTCACTTGAACAATCCAATAATTGTTCATTTGTGTAATGTAAAGGATGTTGACCCCTTGAAGAGGTTGAATTCTAAGGTGTGGATTTATCTTTTCTATCTTTTTGTGAGATAGTTCCATAACATATTCCATGCAAAAGTACTCCAAGCATCTCGAAAGGCTAGCGCACTCCCTCAACCATCACTAAGGTTCACAACCCTAGGCATAGGAGGCCTTACACCCCCACCAAATTTCAACATCCCAATCTAATATCAGGCACTCCGTCTACAATATCAAGCACTTAGACTCCTCATGATGGTAGGATAGCTCCTCAGTAACTGTAAAAGACAAAACAACCACTGGCATATGTAGTGTTGATTGATTATGTCCCCAACCCATATGGTGTTACTTATTCTCCCTCACAGTTATGGTCTCCCATGATATCATAAAATAACTTGACCCTCTCATCACATTTCTAGAGTTCATCCCAGTCACCACATCTCAACATGCACCCAATGCATTAGTTATAATAATAACATCATAAAAATAATCCACATGCCAACTATATCATGTCGTCATGATAAAATAACATAATTTTTAATCACAACATTATGAATAGTAAAGAACTCCATGCTCATGCATGTTATAAAATTTGCATGAAATTACTGCATACTTCACCACCGTAAGTTATAAGGTCATCATATCAACATCAAAGATATATCATGGCATCACATAATAAATGAACCACATGTCAATATACCTCATATTAAAACATCATAATCCCTATTATGCATATCATATCCATTATGAGTGGACAAGGCGATTATCACGATAAATTAACACCACATATACATGACATCATTAACCATATGTTATCAAAACATTATAATTCAAAAATAGTTGAAACCATAACCTTATACATAGTACCATGGGATTAGAAGTTCAAATCTTCGTTACTTTCCCATATCTAAGAAACTATTTTCTATCTCTATGAAATTACTCACATAAAAAAATTGTTGGCTGAATATTATTTGAATATGCCTATTAGTCTCCATAAATCCATCTTATTTTTATTTTCCTTAACCTTTCATTGTAAAGATGGTTTTACCCCTATCTTAAATTAAAAATAAAAGTTATATATATATTATATATATATATATATATATTATTATATATATATATATATATATATATATATATATATATATATATATATATATATATATAACAATATTTAACAATTTTTAAAGGATTAGTTACCCAAATATTAGCTTTAAATTATAACCACACCTCCCATGTATCATTATTCACATTCTATTTTAGACTTTCAAGGAAGTGATCAGAGTGAAAAGTATTTATTAACTTGGGGTTATTTGTTTGAATCTGAATGCATTTTCTTTCAAAATTGTTTTTTTTGTTCTGTGAATACTAATAGGCAACCCTAGCTTATTAAAACTATATATATCTTCAAAAATAGATATGAAATATCCAAATTTTATCCCTTATTCCACATCAAATAAATGTATAATTATTGTAATTATTAGGTTTCACCCATTTATCACTTTAAAAATGAGTAAATTAAAAAATATTAAAAATAGCCTCCTGAACAATTACATAACTTATTTAACAATTATTTTATGTTCAATATTTTTGGGCATGGAATCCCCTGATGGCATGTTTTAGGGCTCAAAGCCCAAGTTTTGAGTCAATATTGTTGTAAAGCTCCATGAATTATGGGCACGAAATGTATGTTAGAATCATAGGGTTGTCTGCCCTAGTCTTGAATGTAAGGTTAGCCTACCCATGGTCCGTGGACCATGGGATTGTATAAATAGAGTGAGGCTCTAAGTTGTAAAGAGAGATACAATATAATAGAGAATGGGTTTGAAAGGTCTTAGAGATTATGTCAAAGTACAAAGTGTCTCTTGGGTCATAGAGTCGAAAAAGGCTCTGCAGCTGAGTGCATAGAGGCCTAGTAGAGTTTGCAACTGAGTGCGTAGGGTGGAGTCAAGTTTGTAATCAGAGAAGATATTAATAAATAAAGGTTTTGTTACCAATTCTATGTATCTATTTCATGTTATTATATGTTTGATATCATTTGTGAATATATTGTTTCTTTATTTTGTGCACTTGTATGAATTGTGGATATTGTTAAATATAACTCAAACCATGCAAATAAGCTAAGTTAAACAACTAATATCAGATTACTAGTAAGGACTTGGGTAATAACACTATTCACCCCTCAAATAGGGTTGCGCAAAGGCAACACCTCAGGCTGTGAGGAACAGGTAAGTGCACGTAGTAACGTATGTGTAGAGTCAAACTGCGAACCACTTGAAACCATCATACATCTCTAGGGTGCGGAAACCTGGTTCTAGCACCTTCCCATACTACTTCAAGTGAGACCCCAGTCCGCGCTCTATGGACTATTGCCGAAAGGGCTAGTATTACTAGGATTTGTTTGGCTACATCACCTCTGAACCTAGGTTAGGCCCCAAAAATCCAACAAATGGTTCCGTTGCCGAGACCAAGGTCTGCATAAGGGATGTCTGATGTCATGTCACTGGAATCTGACAAAGAAAGAAATTGAATGGTAGTTGGACAAAAAGATTCACAAGTTCACGGCTTAGGAAAACAATAATCCAGGAGTATCGAAGGAACAGTCGTTATAGCACTACTTATATATCGAAATCCACGAAATTTTCTTTGCATTCTTCCCCTATAAGTTGTATGAGTCAATCGTGTAGCTAGCAGACATTCAAGGAAGGTGTAGGCTCGACAAACCAATTGTGTGGACTCGAGAACTATTGTGCATACTAGAAACATCAGAAGATAAGATCGCATGCATTGTGGACCATTGTCTCAATCAAATTATAGGGGGGTTGAACACTGAATTCACGGTAGATGCTCCAGCCAGCTACGGCGAGGTAGAACGATGCTTCCTCAAAGAACTATGAGGTAATTACATTAAATCTTTGAACACTTGGATTACAATGCTATTGTGTGAAAAGCAGGTTATGGAAATAAATTGATTTTTGGGGCTACGCGGAGTGGGAGGATCTATAGAAACGAAGGTAGGATAGAGATATAGAATAGCCCCTTGATTTCGCCTCAATGGGAAAGTGAGGAAGAGCTCTCAAAAGTTTCACCAAGAAGTGTGATTAGTCTGATAAGGTAGCAAATTCCATGCATAAAACCTCCACCTACACCATGACCAGTCTCATCGTCTTCACCCACATCTCCTCCCACAAAACCTCCACCACCACCATAGTTCAATATGGAAAGTGTGATAAAATTTCTAATGTTCAAAGGAGTAGGGAACGAAGATCCGAACCAATTTCGGTTCGTAGTAAAAGGAGTATGGGATGCACAAGGAGTCATGGATTACAATATAAACAAGGAAACATTGGGAAGTGTGTTGTAGCATTGCGCACTAAAATTGTATATTAAGCATTCTAATGACCATCCAACCATAGGGATCACTGATATCTAGGTTGTTTTGAACAAGGAATTTAGCAAGCCACAATCGTAGACATTGTTGACTATCAAGTTTAAGGAAATCACAATTCTTCCAGGAGAGACCCCCTAGGAGCTGGATCAAAGCTTGAAGAGTATGATTCACAAAGCCAACATGATCTTGATGGATGGACAACACTGCACATGGTTTGTAGCAACACTAACGCTTCATCTAAGGACCACAATGTCACAGCAAAAGTTATCCACCCAGGCCGAATATTTGGAGATTGTAATGAGACTGCATGAGATCCCGATATAAGATCCTAGCCTGGGAGTCAAACAAATTCACATGAAACTAAAAAATTTGTGTCTGGTAATGTAGATTTTGAAACAGGATAGGGCAATTCGCCTAGAGGCACGTGAGGAGGTATGGTGCATAAACAACAATGGACAGGGACATGACAAGGACCATTGTCTAGTCTTCATGAACTACTTGGCAAGAGGAGGGTCATTGACATTAAGACTAGAAGAACAAGAAGTACCGAGTACGGTTCCTGCATTATGGCGCATGATTTGTTAGATAGGAGGAAAACCTGCTATGGATAATTTTTATCTATTACAAAATTATACGCATATGTCCTAGTAGTTGTTCTGTAATTTCTATAGAACTGTAGGCCATGACGAACACACATGTAGAAGTTATTAACAAATGATGGATTAGACTCCTACCTATAAAATTAAGACCGAAATGCGAGCCCTTGATCAAAATGTAGGAATGGCATGCACTATATTCTAGGCGCGTAAATGAGGTTGAAGCGGAATGGACCCGGGAAGGGGTCATGGACAACTGATTTGTTACAATTGCAGAGGGTCAGGGAAATATGCCCGCGATTGTATAAACCTAACGAGGGAATCATTTTTATATTGTACCCAGTTTTGATATGGAGGATTGCCTTACACTAATAGAAATGTTGAATGATAAAGGAATACCCGATCCTCCACCGACTCATAACTTACAAATGATGAGGTCTTAGCCACGCGAAGAGGACCTAAATGTAAACATCGTGCTCCGAAGTTGTACCACAATAGGAGGTGACAAAGGTAGGCAGCTAGAAGAGAGTGCATGGGTTCACAAGGCTCCAACAAAAGAAGGAGAGTTTGATTTGGAGCATGTGAAGGAGACATTCATGGAAGCTAAGAAGAGCTTCATGGAGGCCTCCACTTCAGGTAGCAAGGATGAACTAGAACTGGAGATGGATCATTTAATGGTCACTACCTTTCTGGAGACATGCATGAAGTTGTTGTGCAATAGTAAAGCAGTGAAAGGAATACAAGAACTCATCACTAGATGTGCTGGATCAGGGGAACTACACGTAGTCCGGAAGCTGAGAAAGCACACATCACGAACACGAAGGGAAATGAGATTGGTTGTGTAAATCGGGTAGTATGAAATGGATCAAGTAATTCTAGATATAGGATTAGATGTGAATGTACTACCAAAACAAACATGGGAATGCATGGGTAGGCCCGTGTTGCAGTGGTCCCCTATTCAATTATGAATGGCGATCTGAAAGAAAAGCCTACCGATGGGAAGAATTTAGGGAATAATGGTAGACATAGAAGGTGTGAGTGTGCTTGCAAATTTCTAAGTGATAGAGATTGTCAATGACGTTAATCCCTATCCTGCACTATTGGGAATAGATTTGGCCACTGACATGAATGGAGTGATAAATCTAAATAAGCGCAAAATGATTTTTGAGAAAATTTCACTATGTGTAGTGGTACCTTTAGGCCCTATGGAAGGATTGTACTACACAGAGCCAGTGCGTGAAAATGAGAGAAATGATGATATAGACTATGTCTATAAGATAACTGCTTAAGAACACGATTGGGTAAATCCTAAAGCCGATGATAGGATTTCATGGGAGCACGAAAGATCCTGCACATCGAATTCATATGAGGAAATAGAACGATGGTAGAACCGGTTACACGAGGTGACCACACTCAACTACAACATGATAGTAAGATTACTGCATTGAGTGAAAATAAAGGTAAGGGATTTTCCTATGTATGATGGGTTGACAGCGGTGGATGAATACCTGACCAAATTTGAAAGAGAGGTGCTAGAACAATAGTGTTTTGACGCTCTGCAATGGGCACTACAAGCTACACTCGCAAGATGGTGGGGTGTGCATCAAAGAAACTTTGAGAACTAGAACAAATGCAGAATGGTGATGCTTATATAGTTTGGAAAGCCTTAGCTACAGATGAAAGATTGATATGATGGACAAAACAACCTGTGCACCCACCTCTCTAGATGGGTACAAGCGTATGGTATGAAACTTGCAAAAATACACACCATCCTCATGGTAGAAAATAGGAAAAACAAGCAGGGGTGTGCATGACGAAGGCGCGAATGACAAATGATGATACAACCAAGCGCGCTGAAGATTATATGCGGGGAATCCTTTCATAAGGTGTGTGAGGTGTTGAATGCAGTCCACCATGTGAGACACACTGACTGGGACCTGCATGTATTAGTGCTTCTATGGGCTTATAGGACCATGTGCAAAACCTTCACCATGCAAGAAGTTCTAAGGTTGAAGAATGAACCAAGGGATGTAATCCCTACGGAGCATATGAAGCCTAGTCCGCGGATAGAAACACCCATAGGTATGATATTATGCAAAGCCTAGAACGAAGGAATCACACAACAACGAGAAATAGAACACATAAGACTCTATTAAGAAATTTGATAGGGAAACCTTAAACTTCACAAACCTGAAAAGGACTGGGTACAACTAAGGGAGAAAAGTGCTTTGGTGGATGCTAAGGTCAAGAATCTGGAAGACGAAATAAAGGAAGAATTTCTCACTAAAAAACCGAGGATGGTAAGGAAAGGTGTGTATGATGATAAGTTGGAGGAATATCATTGTGAATTCATTAGTTTGCTGCCTTGGCTTAGACTACATATTACCAAATGTAGTGACCAGGGTAGTGTGTTGCAAGTAGTAAGGTGTGCGGTGTTGATCACAACAATGGAAGGTGAGGATTTTCCATGAACCATGGTGGAGGATGGGATGGAGCCCTGTACATGTGGTGCAACCACCTAATTAGTCTTAAGAAGAATAGTCTTAGCACTCTGGGAAGTTGAAAGGGAGCACGAGACTATAAACTATTCTGCCTAGGAGCTGCATCATATGGTAGATGTGCATAGAAGCAGAGTGTCACAAGGTTTGAAACTATGCATGGAGGGTTGTGTTGCTGCGTGGTTTGCTAGGAAGTGACCATTGAGGTCATTATTCATGATGGGATGTGAAATTTGAGGCTAAATGGAGTGCGAAGTGGGCATTTAAGACACGATTTATGGGTAAGATTTGGAAAGTGCACCACCAAGAAAGCATTAATGGCCTGAAATTAAGGGGAATTGTCGAATTCAAATTCAAAAGGCACTATAAAACACAAAGGGTTGGCCAGTGAAAAACACTTGGTCATTTGAAAGTTAAGTGTTTGGACAAAACATTGAGCATTGAGAGACGACCAGTAAGTGAGCCCCTAAGTTCGTGAGTGACAGAATACAACCTAGATATGATGATGGCCAATAACGATGGTTGGGGAATCAAAGAGGTTACCACCGGTGAGGCCGCATAGCCCCCAATGGTAGAGGATGTCCCAAAAGGTTTCGGGGTTGTGGCAGGAATCCCCAAATCACTACCAACGCCAAGGCCCAAGATAGATAAACAAGTAATGGCCCCTATATGCATGTCCTCAAGGAAGCCAGTACGCAGTAAGCTATCAATGGCAGAAAAGCGGAAAGCTGTCACGATCGACAAAGATGAGGAGGAAGAACATTTGTAGACTCTTATCATCACAACACATGAAGAAGAAGACACGGAGGAAGACATTCAACCTATACACTCTACAAGAAAAGTGCCGAAGGACCTTGATGAAACCAAGAGCTCACTCCAAACCCTGCTCCTCTCAGATGACATAGTGTTTGAAGGTGCGAACTTGGGCAACGTGCCAACCATGAAGTTTGAAGACTGAGACCTCGCTGACTGTGAGAAGTTCCAGAACCTAGAGACCATGAAACTAATGAAGCATAAAACTATAGGGGCAATGATAACGTTAGAGCCACAAAAGTGGTTTGGTGGTGTGGAAAAGGTCAGGTTGCTACACTTATTATGGATACCACGTTTCCACTGTGCACCCATCACCATTTTCATCATCAGGTAGCTGCTCTGCCTAGTGCATGATGGGTATCTATGGCTGGAGGATATTATCTCCATCACCATAGATCTAATCCACTACATTTCTCAGCTCCCCTGCAAAGGAAAGGACTCCACGACGATAGCCAAAGGAAAGAGCAGTGATTTGGCTCTTGCAGAAGCCATGAAGGAAAACTACAAGTTGAAGAAGAAGAAGAGGAGCTACTCCATCTCAAGAATCAAGGGAAAAAGGGTACACATAGCAACCCATCTCCTGGATGAAAAATTTATGAGCAAGTTCTGTGTCGATGAGGTAATAGTGTCAGTGGTTGCACTGGGCAAGAAATGTGTGGAAGGGGGTCCAGTTCGACTGGTCTGAATTCCTTTGCGAGGAATTTTTGCAAAACTGTCACAAAGCCTAGGAGCAAGGTAAAACCTTCCACTATGTGTGGTTGTTGTTATCCATCATGCTCATAGTGGGGGAACTACCAGGAGATAGTCAATTCCGCAACATTGACAGAGACTTACCAGAGGCCGCGAAGGACACTTTGCTCTAGGCCATAAAGGACACGAAATGGATACGCGAAACCAAAATATTCTGGGTGCTAATGGATATGACCATCTAGATGTGGATCAATCAGAGGTCATGCCTATCACCTATGGTGTACAATAGTGTGCAGAGTTTTCCAAAGTTTAAGTCCAAAATGCATAATGTTTACATTAGGGTGCGCAAGTATACAATAAAGCAGTGGACGAAGCTCCCATTTATAGCCACTAATGATGCCATCTTCACTGCCTTGGAGACATGCCCTCCAGAATGGCACTCCCTAGATCTGGAAAAACTGGAGAAGGTGATAGTACATAAGAAAAAGGATGATGCCAAGGTGTGCGTCACCCAATTGGTCAAAAAAATTTGATAGGAAATAGAAGTAGCTATGGAAAAGGTAGCATAGGAAGCAATACAGAAAATCATAGAATAGAAAAAGGCTACAAAGGAAGCAGCAACAACAACCGCGAAGGCAGATGAGGGCCAAGAAACATCCTCGCAAGTGCAGGAGGTAGAGGAAACAGAAACAACATAAGGGAACATGGACCCAGGGTCACATCCACACAGTTGAAGCGGCCACACATCGTAGAACGAGCAAGACCAAGCAAGAAGTTCAATGCCTCAATGTTGTTCATTGACCTGATCACGTTAATTAAAGGTGATCTCCATTACATTAGCGAGACAGTCTATGATGTCATAAGTGAAGTGTTTCAGGATTTTATGCAGAAGCACCAGACTGTGTTGGGGGTCCTCAAGGTGTAGCTGTAGGAGTTACAAGTGTTGCCCCCTTAGGTGGGTACCCTTTCTACCCCCCTCCCAATAGGATCCCTAGCATGAGAGTAGATGTTGTGTGCATGGACGGAAAACATGATAGTGTTCACGGAAGGGGCCCTAGTCATAGTGAATGTGACTGATAGGTTTTCGGTTAACATGTTGAAAGGCCTTGGCCTTAATTTGATTGCCCTTCTGCAAGAAACATTGTATCAACTATAGGATGGGATAGTGACAGAGCTTCGAACTAGGGAGAGCCGCACGATCCAGGTTCTTAGTGAACAGAAGATAAACATGGAAAAACTCACCTTGCAGCATGATAAATTGGTGTCATAAAATCAAAACTTGGAGCAAATAGTAGATGACACTTGCCGACGTGTCCTAGAGCTAACCATCCCAATAGATCTACCAGTAGAGGTGCAGATCCACAGATTCACAACCGAAGTCCGCGATGCCAGGGAATAAATGAAAAAGGTTCAAGTGGAGTTTAATCTCCATATCGCCGAGTTGTAGTTGAAGGCATAGCCTTCCACTTCCCCAAAAGTTAAAAAATAGCGCGCTAGTGCTATCGAAACAAGGTTGGAAGAAATTTTGGGTGCAATGCGAGACGGTACCAGCATGTTGGAACAAGCACTTGATGTCCTCACGACTTTGCAGGAGGACGCCAACATCCAGAGCATGGAGATAGAGGCACGAGAACTCCAGTAGCGATATGAAAATGTCCAAGGAACTGCATAGATAGACATCCTCACTCAGTGGCTTGCGAGGATGCAGCAAGCTATGCACTAAAGGAGCAGGTGGATGTTATGCATCACAAGGAGGCAGTTCTCAAAGTGCACATTCAACCATGGATTGATGAGGCCTTCATGATCACGACGCATATCGAAGGAAAGCTCGCGCACAAACAGGGGATGCACACACAGATGCAAGGAAGCACACCAGACACAGACATCTCAGAAGAACAGATGCAGCAGGTTCAACAAGCAGTAGCTCAGTGCATTGTAGATGTCATTAACATTTGAGAACAGTTGGAGGGACTTGCACTAAGATCGTCGTACTAATAGAGTGACTGAAGGGTGAGTCATAATGTTTGTGTTGGGGGCTTGTTGGGCATGGAATCCCCCCACGGCATGTTTTGGGGCTCAAAGCCCAAGTTTTGAGTTGATATTGTTCTAAAGCTCCGTGCATTATAGGTGTGAAATGTATGTTAGAATTATAGGGTTGTTCTCCCTAGTATTGAATGTAAAGTACGCCTACCCATGGTTTGTAGACCATGGGATTGTATAAATACAACGAGGCTCTAAGTTGTAAAGAGAGATCCATTCTAATAAAGAATGGGCATGAAAGTTACTAGAGATTAAGTCAAAATATGAAGTGTGTCTTTTGTCGTAGTGTAGGAAAAGGCTCTGCAGCTGAGTGCGTGGAGGCCTATTAGAGTCTGCAGTAGAGTCCACGGACCCCTGCAGCTGAGTGTTTAAGGTGGAGTCAAATCTATAATCAAAAAAGAGATTAATAAAGAAAGGTTTTGTTACCAATTCTGTGTATCTTTTCTGAGTTATTATATGTTTGATATCATTTGCGAATATACTATTTCTTTACTACGTGCACTTGTATCAATTGTGAATATTGTTAATTATAAACGAAAGCATACAAATAAGATAGGTTAAACAACTAATATCGGATCAATAGTAACGACTTGGGTAATAACATTGTTTGGCTCCCAAGTAGGGCTACACAAAGGCAACACTTCAGGCTGTGAGGAACAGGTGAGTGCGTGTAGCGATGTAAACGCAGGGTCGAACCGTGGACCACTTGAAACCATCAGACATCTCCACAGTGTGGAAACCTGGTTCTAGCACCCTCCCATACTAATTTGGGTGAGACTTCAGTCCATGCTTCATGAACTATTGCTGAAAGGCCTAATTCTACTAGGATTTATTTTGCTAAATCACCTCTGAACCTGGGTCAAGCCCCAACAAGCCAACAAATATAATCAACGAAAATTATTTTATGTTCAATAATTATTAATAAAAATATAATAATTTATACTATTATCACTCAGGTTGGCCCTAGGCTCCTATTAGGGATACAGCCGAGGTAACCACAAACCAATCTTCTGATTGCAGGTTCTAGCCCACCTGCAATCGGAGAGGGCTCTCTCCTTTAGATTCAACCTCAGTTGATCTAGATTCAACCTTAGTTGATGATTTTAGGCTAGCTTTCTGACTTCAAGGGAATGTTGACTATGGTTGGAAGGAAGGTAGGATTCTTTAGTAAAGAGGCACAGTAAGGTGTTATAGGTTTCGAACCATTGGGCATGGAGTCACAGATTGAGGCGTGTGAGTGTTTTCTTGGTCACAACGGGATACAAAGCGGGATAGCCACACAGGATACAATACTCAACCTGCTGAAAGTACGAAATGAACATCAGGGATTAAAGGCAAAAGAGAATCATTTCATCATGCTGACAAAGAGGAGAAGTGGATGAGTGGGATCC
>APFE030510338.1:29235-46486 GCA_000404065.3 Pinus taeda
ACGGGGTAAAAACCAAGATCATTTAAGAATTAACAAGCTCATAACCATTTCTGAAGAAAACATCGAAAAGTGCAGAAATTGAACTTAAGGTGTAATGAAACAAATCTTAAGCTATTATTTTTTCCTGCAACTTAGAAAGGCGGAAAGGTGATAAAAACATAAAATAGACAGGGAAGAAAAACACTTATTGGATCATGCAGAGACACAGGAATTCCGTGATCATTACTTGGCCAAGAGAAAACAGCAAGTTGTTTTGCAATCCATGCTTTCAGGCAATCTTTGATTATCGAAAAATATGACAGTTACAGTGCGAGTCTTTACTCAGAGAAAATGATGGAAAGAAAACTGACCAACAACTACTACTACCAACCAACCAACCCTTCACAATATCGCTTAGGGTGGTATTTATAAACAGAATATCAGAAAGACATTATTACAAGTGACCTTGACAGGTCTGCTTAGAACTCTTCAAAAGTCTAAATGCTGCTGGAATTAAATGCAAGTAAATCTTTTTGGCTGTGCTGGGGGCAGCTGAATCGGAACAGGTGATGAGGTGGCCCTTGGGGACCAGATGCAGTGTTGCTGGAGTGAATGTGCTTTGGGGCTACAGTTCGGCTTTGGTGCGAATTGAATGTGCAATTATTATGATTTGAGAGCTTCAAGTAATTTCGCTCTCCTTCTGTGAATCTGCTGGAAGATATTCAATTTCTCTTGCTTTGGGCTGCTGCTCAAGATATTCTCTGATACACTTTGCCGCTACATTGATGGTTTCCGCTGTCGACTGATACTCTTTGACACGCTTGATACCTGCTGATTTGATCTGATACTCTTTAAACTCTGTGATTGATCTACTGCTATCTTCAAACCGGATCCTTTGGCATGATTAGGCGATTTTCGGGCTTTTTCGGCGCGCAATGGGCTCGGCAACCAGAAGATTCCCTGAAGATTCCTAGAAATGGCCTATTTCCCGTAGCGATGTGCGAATAGCACTTTGCGCTATTCGCGCATCGGAAACTGCCTCTATTTCTTGATCTGGAGCTCCGAAGTGCGACTTTTCTCCTTGCACGAAGCTTTTTTGGCTTTTCTGGCTACTGACGTAAGCATGGCGTCGGCTGTACGATGGATGACGTCAGCTATGGGTCCCTGGTACAGCGCGACGTGGTGAGGTACTGGATGGACTGTGGTGAAGAGACTCTGATGCGATATCGCGATATCGCGTCGGCAGGGAAAGAGGGGGATCATTGGGTTGGGCATTTGGCACTTGTGACTGCCGATATATGATATCGCGATATCGCATCGGCGGAGACGGAAAGGTGAACGGATTGGAAACTCGGCGTTTGTGATCACCGATCACCGATATCGCAATGTCGCATCGGCGGGGGATGGATGGGCAATGTTTTGCACGAATGTGAGAGGGCGAGGCTGCGATGCGAAAACGGCTTTGAGGCGAAAAGGTAAGTAAGTGGGTGTTAAGGTCACATAAGGTTTTGGAAGGGGTCCGACTACCTCGGGGGAACTTTATAATTTGGAAGGAGTCCATTGTATTTGGGAGGTGGTTCGGGGGTTGGGGCTCTTGCTTAGTTTCTGATAAACTGAGCAATTCCCGGGAACGGTTATGGTCATTTTTGAACCAGGGGGCGGGATATTACATAGGGGAATTTTACTTAATATTAATACGGGGACGGGAAACGTAGGGAGCTAAATAATAATGTTAGTGGTTAATATGGAGATGGTAAGAAAGCGCTAAGTTCGAGAGAACTTAGGCTGTAACAGGGGGTAAGACCATACTTCGGGAGAAGATATGGAACAACTTTGAGTAAAGCAGATCTTTACTCAAGCCAACGTTATGAAGATGATGAACTTAAGAGGTGTCAAGCAGATCTTGACCTCTGTTGGGGATGTTAGTTAATGATCGGGGGAAGTAGAGAATGGGGAGTTAGTTATACCTCATTTGAGCCTTTTTGCTTACAAATCTTTGCTGATTATGTTCTGCTTGATATGGCACCTGAAAAACTTGGAACTGATCACCAATTCAACAGCCTCAGAACTACCTACCCAGCCTACTTGCCTAGCATTTTTTATTCTTTTGTTTGGGGGTGCACTTAGACTTGCAGACCCATCATACATTTTTCTTTTAATGCTTTCCTATCTACATACTACCCTTATTTCTTCCAGAGCCCAGATTAAACTGTTGGGCTCTTCTGTTTCTCTACCTATCTAAGAGTATGCCAAGATTAAACTGTTTGGAGAGACTTGCAATCTCTATATTCTAAAACATGAAATTTAAACCTAGGGAGACCAAGATTAAACTGTTTGGACCTCCCTTTAACTAAAAGTAGCGATACCGGGATAACTTTACAAAATTTGAAGGCAATTGAATGAACTTGAAGTAGCCTTCTTCATTTGGAGACTGTTTGAGCAAATATGGAGCATTGCAGCAAGAAAAGTACGACATATTTGGCCTGTGAAAATGCCAATCATGAGAAATGAATACCTGCTGCAGCAGGAGCTAACAGTGGCTCCACTCGGGGATGGCTTCTCCTTGCGGGAAGTCAAGAACAACAGGCTAGAGCGCCTTGGTTTTTATTTTCTTGCTTTCCTCTACAAAATTTATTTTCTCCGGCCACTTTATTCCTTCTACCTACCTACCCTAACCAGCAGCTACTCTGTCGTTAGGTAAAATCAAATAACCAGTGCAGCCATTTAAGCAACTGTGAAACAAGATAATCTTGTTGACTGATTGTTTCTGAACGCAAAAGCATCATCCAGGCATATGCTTTTACAACCAAAATTGTGGCCTCCATCACTTGCCGCTGAGGCCTACGGTCTTCACTGAGAAAACATGTTAGCAAAATTTTATTAAGCCAAAGTTCCATGTAATCTGCGATTGGATCAATGAACTTACCCTGTGAGAGAACTTCCTCTTCTTCTTTTGAATCTTCAATAGAATGATGCAGAGTCTGTGAATCAGCAGGTGGCGGCATCTTCTCCTGAGTTGAGGACGGGAGACTTCGGCATGATTTGGGACCTTCTGGGTCAAGGGGAGCAACTGCATCTTCGGTAATGAGCCTAGCAGATGATCCTTTTGTCTTTCCCTTGGATCCCAGATCACACAGAATCCTCAGGTCCTCAGGCAACAATGTTCCCTCCTGAATATGGGCATTGAAGCTTAGGCATGATTCCGGGTTCTTTGGGCTGGAAGGATCAGTTACATCTTCGGTGATGACCCTAGCCGTTGATCCTTCTGTCTTTCCCTTGGAACCCACATCATACTCAAACTGTAATTCAGGAGACAACACTATTTCCTGCTGAACTGGAGGAAGAAGATTTTGGAAAAACTCTTGAGGGTTGCAGAAATCATAAGACTGACTTTGAGCTCCCAAGATTTCAATTTCATTCTCATATTTTTCCACAACAAACTCAAGGAACAATTTATTCCGGCCGCCAGGTATTTTTGACAATACCTTTCTGAAAAATTTGTCATCAAGCTCAAACTTTCATAAACTTTCTCTGCATTTTTCTAAAGCTTCTTCTATCGCAAGTTCTTCCCAAGATTCAGTCATTCTCTCTTTTTGCTAATACATGGGGTACTTGGCTGTAACATTTGGTTCGTTCCTTAGTGGAGCCTTTGTTTGAAAATGAAGTGGAGTCGCCAAGTGGATGTCTGGACTCTGAAGTGCCTGATCTCTATCCACCATCAAAGATCAAAACTAAGCGTGACAAGCCTTCAAAAATAGGAGCACTTCCTCCAGTGGGGTTTAAAGATGAACCGAGAGCTTGAATCCCCAATGGAGTGCGCAGATACAGGTCGACCGAGGCTTTTACAAGTCGGTGTCTTCCACTGTAGAGCTGCAGAGTGGTTGCATTGATTTATCTGAGGAGGTCCCCAGCGGATTCGCCATTATTTTATCACTCAGGTTGTCCCTAGGCTCCTATTAGGGATACGGCCGAGGTAACCACAAACCAATCTTCTGATTGCAGGTTCTAGCCCACCTGCAATCGGAGAGGGCTCTCTCCTTTAGATTCAACCTTAGTTGATCTAAATTCAACCTTAGTTGATGATTTTAGGCTAGCTTTCTGACTTCAAGGGAATGTTGACTATGGTTGGAAGGAAGGTAGGATTCTTTAGTAAAGAGGCACAGTAAGGTGTTATAAGTTTCAAACCATTGGGCATGGAGTCCCAGATTGAGGCGTGCAAGCGTTTTCTTGGTCACAAGGGGATACGGAGTGGGATTGCCACACATGATACAATACTCGGCATGCTGAAAGTACAGAATGAACATCAGGGATGAAAGGCAAAAGAGAATCATTCCATCATGCTGACAAAGAGGAGAAGTGGATGAGTGGGATCCCAGAGCAGTTAAGAATTCCAAAGACATGCACTCATATGTGAAAGAAACGGGGTAAACCAGATCATTTAAGAATACAAGCTCATAACCATTTCTGAAGAAAACATCGAAAAGTGCAGAAATTGAACTTAACGTGTAATGAAACAAATCTTAAGTTATTCTTTTTTCCCGCAACTTAGAAAGGCGGAAAGGTGATAAAAACATAAAATAGACAGGGAAGAAAAACACTTATTGGATCATGCAGAGACACAGGAATTCCGTGATCATTCCTTGGCCAAGAGAAAACAGCAAGTTGTTTCGCAATCCATGCTTTCAGGCAATCTTTGATTATGGAAAAATATGACAGTTACAGTGCGAGTCTTTACTCAGAGAAAATGATGGAAAGAAAACTGACCAACAACTACTACTACCAACCAACCAACCCTTCATAATATCACTTAGGGTGGTATTTATAAACAAAATATCAGAAAGAAATTATTACAAGTGACCTTGACAGGTCTGCTTAGAACTCTTCAAAAATCTAAATGATGCTGGAATTAAATGCAAGTAAATATTTTTGGCTGCGCTGGGGGAAGCTGAATCGGAATAGGTGATGAGGTGGCCCTTGGGGACCAGATGCGGTGCTGCTGGAGTGAATGTGCTTTGGGGCTGCAGTTCGGCTTTGGTGCGAATTGAATGTGCAATTATTATGATTTGAGAGCTTCAAGTAATTTCTCTCTCCTTCTGTGAATCCGCTCGAAGATATTCAATTTCTCTTGCTTTGGGCCACTGCTCAAGATATTCTCTGATACACTTTGCCGCTACATTGATGGTTTCTGCCATCGACTGATCCTCTTTGACACGCTTGATACCTGCTAATTTGATCTGATACTCTTTAAACTCTGTGATTGATCTACAGCTGTCTTCAAACCGGATCCTTTGGCACGATTGGGCGATTTTCGGGCTTTTTCGGCGTGCAGTGGGCTCGGCAACCAGAAGATTCCCTGAAGATTCCTAGAAATGGCCTATTTCCCATAGCGATGCGCGAAGCGCTATTCGCGCATCGGAAACTGCCTCTGTTTCTTGATCTGGAGCTCCGAAGTGTGACTTTTCTCCTTGCGCGAAGCTTTTTCGGCTTTTCTGGATGCTGACGTAAGCATGGCGTCGATTGTACGACGGATGATGTCAGCTGTGGGTCCCTGGTACAGTGCGACGTGGTGAGGTACTGGATGGACTGTGGTGAAGAGACTCCAATGCGATATTGCGATATCGCGTCTGCGGGGAAAGAGGGGGATCATTGGGTTGGGCATTTGGCGCTTGCGACTGCCGATATGTGATATCGCGATATCGCATCAATGGAGACGGAAAGGTGAATGGATTGGACACTCGGCGTTTGTGATCACCGATCGCCGATATCGCAATGTCGCATCGGCGGGGGACGGATGGGCAATGTTTTGCATGAATGTGAGAGGGCAAGGTTGCGACGCGAAAACGGCTTTGAGTCGAAAAGGTAAGTAAGTGGGTGTGAAGGTCACATAAGGTTTCGGAAGGGGTCCAACTACCTTGGGGGAACTTTATAGTTTGGAAGGAGTCCATTGTATTTGGGAGGTGGTTCGGGGGTCGGGGCTCTTGCTTAGTTTCTGATAAACTGAACAATTCCCGGGAACTGTTATGGTTATTTTTCAACCAGGGGGCGGGATATTACATAGGGGAATGTTACTTAATATTAATACGGGGACGGGAAACGTAGGGAGCTAAATAATAATGTTAGTGGTTAATATGGAGATGGTAAAAAAGCGCTAAGTTCGGGAGAACTTAGGCTGTAACAGGGGGTAGGACCATACTTCGGGAGAATATATGGAACAACTTTGAGTAAAGCAGATCTTTACTCAAGCCAACTTTATGAAGATGATGAACTTAAGAGGTTTCAAGCAGATCTTGACCTCTTTTGGGGATGTTAGTTAATGATCGGGGGAAGTAGAGAAGGGGAGTTAGTTATACCTCATTTGAGCCTTTTCGCTTACAAATCTTTGCTGATTATGTTCTGCCTGATATGGCACCTGAAAACTTGGAACTGGTCAGCAATTCAACATCCTCAGAACTACCTACCCAGCCTACCTGCCTAGCATTTTTTCTTCTTTTGTTTGGTAGTGCACTTAGACTTGTAGACCCATCATACATTTTCTTTTAATGATTTCCTATCTACATACTACCCTTATTTCTTCCAGAGCCCAGATTAAACTGTTGGGCTCTTCTGTTTCTCTACCTATCTAAGAGTCTGCCAAGATTAAACTGTTTGGACAGACTTGCAATCTCTACATTCTAAAACATGAAATTTAAACCTAGGGAGACCAAGATTAAACTGTTTGGACCTCCCTTTAACTAAAAGTAGTGATACCGGGATAACTTTACAAAATTTGAAGGCAATTGAATGAACTTGAAGTAGCCTTCTTCATTTGGAGACTGTTTGAGAAAATATGGAGCATTGCAGCAAGCAAAGTACGACATATTTGGCCTGTGAAAATGCCAATCATGAGAAATGAATACCTGCTGTAGCAGGAGCTAACATATATGACTACTATAACACCAGTATATTGATAAAAATACATCTATAGTCATCATATTCATGATAATATTATAGTATTGTAAGAAATAATAATTATTATTTTTAGCGTAATTAAATTAGCAATTACACCAAATGTTGCGAAGGAAACATTGTAAGGCATAAACTTGAGAAGAGTTGTGCCATATAAAATATTATTGAAAATAAAAATTAGTAAACAAAATGTCATTCTGAGTTTGAAGATAAAAAGAAATCAACTACATTATGCCAAATCGATACATTCTTGACATATTCTATAACATTTCCAACATAAATTGTCTGTTAATCTTCAAAGATGGTGTTTCAAGTTCCAATAGAAAATATTTGATAGATTTTGAAAAAATACAAGTAGTGGATGACATGAGATAAGTTAAATAAAATAGTACATAATATGATGGATATCTTTCCAAATTCTATCATTTTCTTAATAGGAAAACCTCATTTTTAGTTATGACCATGCCACTAATGAAAAGTAAAACTACTTATAACTAACTAATTATTATTTTCTATTAATAACCTTTTCACAATCTATCTTCCTCCCAATGATTTTAATAACATTATTATAATTCATTTCTTCTTTTTACTGCTATCCCTAACACATGATACAAATAATAAGAGATATTTCCCAAAAATTGGACAATGATTCACCATAAATATGTAACATATTATTGTAAATTATAACAGTGCAACCATTTTCATTCATTCAAATTTTTTTTTGGGTGTGATGTTCCCACCATGGGGATTTTTTTTCAACCATTGTTCTATTTTATTCAATGAAATTTATTACATTGTCCTTTTCCCAATAACAACTTGTTTCTAATGGAAGCACTATAGCTAGTTATCCAGTCCTACCCAATCCAACCTATCTACTAAATATATACAAACTAAGCTCACATGAAACTAAGAGAGAATCCATGCCATTGGAATGTTACATGACTATATTTCAAGATTTCTTACTTTTTTTAAATATCGCTTTCAATATTAGTAATTTGATGTTGTTCATTTTCATTATGACTTACTACTTGTGAACACTTAGGGTGCAACTCGTAACCATAATGAGAACATTGATAAGCCCACAAACGTTAGGCTAAAAATTCTAGACCTGTAATTATTCAGGACCTCCAAACAAACTTCTGATGGCTAAAGGGGAACAATAAACCAGTCATTGGGAAAAATCCCTAGTTCCCTCTCGAAGCACTTTGCATGAGGGTATTCATCAATATGGTCTTCCTACCCATATCCCTTAAGAGTCTCAATAAATTCCTAGTTCCTATCAGCTGCAATGCACACAAAAGTTATTTCCTTTCCATCCCTCTTGAGTTCATCATATGTCGCTGAAATCACATATGTGGCGTGATATGGAAAAACAATTAGGAAGTAAGGGTCCATGGGAAGGCATGTTAGTTTCCCATCCAAAACACTAGATTCTGTGCAAGGTTTCATTGTAGTTAGCATACGTAAGTCCGTATTCTTTAATGGAAATTGTGGTTTGTCTTCAGTGGAATTTTTATTTCTTAGCTCTTGTGCCATTGAACCAATCCTCCCATTACTCTTCACTCTCTTGTGTCTCTGTAAATATATGGAGTACTGTTTTTTCCTTATTTGTCTAACGTTAAAAAATTTTAAAGAACCAATTTCACCTCCTTATTGTCTTCACTGTCTTGTATATATTGTTGTATTTCCTCTATTTTTCAAGGCTTCATATTATTTAAACCTCTTTTGAGCTAGAAGGGACCCATAGTATGCATGTTTAATCATTCCATAGGAATAATCATGCAAGTCCCTGGAATCGGTAGCAAGCAGGAGCAAGATGCATAAGCATAGATGGAATTGTTTTCCCCCAAGCGATCAACTGTTGGTTGTGAGCCTCTAGATGAATGGATTCTTCCCTCACTTTCCAACTAAGCCAATGTACTTATATGGCGAAATGCTAAAAATTTAGGTAATCCCTCTACCTCATGGTCATTAACTCTAAACACTCACTCCAATCTTTGATTCCCCCATAAAAATTCTTCTTATACTTTGGAATTCTTGTTAAATAAAATTCAACCCATTATACTTTTTTTGGGGACACGTAGACTCACTTGGTATCGTGTTTCTTTTAAATTTATAAAGATGATTTTAAGTTTATTTATATGTTAGGAGGATAATATCATAAATTTAACTATTGAAAACTCTATAACATGACTAATCATCAATTTTTTAATCAACTTAAAGGATTGAAGCTTGTACATTATAGCAAAGTGTAATATTAAAAAAATCATATTTTGTTATAGGTAGAAAAGAAGAAAAATTGAATCTCCACGAATAACAAGATCTATGCCCAAAGAAACAATAACATCAACAAAATGCAAAATATATTTCTTACAGCAGAGCTATAAAACATGTAATACGTTTATGGTTTCTAGATAGTATTTGTAGAATGAAAAAATGTAACTAAAAGTCCTCCCACCATGAAATACATGTCAGTAGTCTCACTTTCCAATGGAAATTTTTCTATAATTTCATGAACAAGAAAAGAACTGTGAATGCCTACTCATTCCACGATTTTTTTTTTTGGAAAAGTTACATCATAACATGGTTTCCATGAAGTTTTACCCTATGATCGGTATTAAAATTGTAGCAAAATCATCATGTTAAAATACCCTGTCTACTCAAAATCTAATCAAAGGAAGAAGGCACTACTCTTCCAAAGTCCCCAACGAATCCTTAAATGGCAAGTGACAGACCCCAGAAACTATATTTGGAAATCAAATATACATAATTACCAAAAACTTTGGAGCCTCCATCTACAAAAGACAAATAAACAACAAGTGTGTCTTTGTAAGCATAAGCTTCAAAGTTCAAAACCTAATTTTTTTATTTTGATGTAGTAAAGCTTAGGACTCAAACATAAGCATAGATTATCATGTACATTGTTCTTCACCATCTAACAAAGTGCCACTTTCATAGTTGGTCTTCAAGTTTTCATTAGAATGGGTTGATTTTTCCTACACTATGTACCAATTTGATCGTTGATTATTAAATTTTTGTTGCAATATGTCAAGTTGTCTTAGGATAATATTTTAAAAACGCTATAATTTTACATTAAAAATGGAAATTACTCTTTGGTATAATGACTCTTCCAATTAGATGTTCATTTTTAATGTTTTTTATGTCATATTTTTTTTGCATAATGCCATGGTTGAAATATGTTCAAAACATTAGGTTCTTTGTAGTCATGATCTTCGGCTTTATTTCCATGGTTGAAAAGTTCTCAAAATTTTAATCTTTTTCTAAATCGTGATATTTTATGTTTAATTCTATGGTTGAAAACAATTATAAGTATTTGTTCTTTAACACTATGGCTAAAATTGTTGGAATTTTAAGGTTTCTCAGAGACACGATATATTATCTTTAATGCCATGCATGAAAATTGTTGAAATTTTAAGGATTTTTAGAGATGTGATATTTTATCCTTAATGTCATTCCTGAAAATCATTAGAATTTTAAGGTTTTTCAGAGTGATAATAATTTATCTTTAACGCCCTTATTAAAAAAAAGTTCAAATTTTAACCTTGAAAAAAAATGTTATTCCAGTGTCAACACTTTTCATTTTCATGATGTTTTTTGTACAAAAATAATTGATTTTCACTCCCATTTTTAAAAAATGTTGAAAAATTACCCAAAAAGAGAAAATGTTGATAGAACATTAACAATTTAATTTTTTGGCTTTTTCTTCTTTTTTGGGGGTTTTTTTTGACTAGAGTTTTCGTTTTGAGTTTAAAGTTCTCTTTTGATAGTTTACTTTGTTACATGTCAACTCCATATTTACCATAGATTAAATTACACATCACCCCCATATTGGGTTGTAGAATGTGTTATCACTCAGGTTGTCCCTAGGCTCCTGTTTAGGGATACAGCCGAGGTAACCATAAACCAATCTCTGGATTGCAGGTTCTAGCCCACCTGCAATCAGAGAGGGCTCTCTCTTAATGATTCAACTTTGTTGAAGATTTTATGCTAGCTTTTGGCTCAGGGGGTTTTTGTTTGGGTTTGGATGGTAGGTGGGAATTTCAAGCAAAGAGGCAAGGTAAGATGTGATAAGTTTCAAACCATTGGGCATGGAGTCATGGATTAAGGATTGCTATTGTGTTTTCTTAGTCACAAGAGGATTAAGGAGCAGGATAGCCACAGATGATACAATTATCAATCTACTGAAAGGATGGAATGACGATCAGAGATGAAAGGCAAAGGAGAATCATTTCATCAGACTGAAAAAGAGGAGAAGTGAATGAATGATTATCTAGGAGCAGCTAAGAATTCCTAAACTCTCATTCATATGTGAAAGAAACATCATAAACAAGATCATTTAAGTATACATGTTCATAACTATTTCTGATGAAAACATGAAAAAATGCAGAAATTGAGCTTAGGGTGTAGTCAAACAAATCCTAAGCTATTCTTCTTTTCTGCAATTTAGATGGCCGAATGGTGGTAAAAAAAAATTGAAAATTAAAAGAGTTGAGAAACACTTATTGAACCATGTAGAAGCACAGGAATTCCGTAATCACTCCTCGGCCAATTAATCACATCAAGCAGTTTCGAAATCCATGCTTTCAGTAGTCTTTGATTATATGAAGTATGACAGTTACAGTGCGGGTCTGTGCTTGAAGAAAATCTCGAGATATCAAAGATTAAGCAACTTCCTCTACTCACCTACCAACCCCTACTCCATCTTTCAGGGTGGTATATATAAGCAAAATATCAAAAAGTCATTTATTACAATTGACCTAAACAGGTCTACTGGAAAAGCTTTTCTAAAAACATAAGTGTTGCAGGAATTAAATGTAGGTAAGTCCTTTGGGCTGCACTAGAGGCAACTGAATCAAAAAAAGTGCAATGTGACCCTTGGAGGCTCGATGTAGTACTGCTAGAATGATTGTGCTTCGGGATCTGTAGTTCTGTTCTCATGCGAGTTAAATGTGCAATAACCATGATTTGAAAGTTTTGAGTGGCTTCGCCCTCTTTCTTTGACTTTGTTGGAAGGTATTAAATGTTCTCCTGCTTTGGGCCCCTGTTAAGATCTTTGCTGATACTCTTTGCTGCTACATTGATGGTTTCCGCCACTTGCTGATACTCTTTGCGTGCTTTTTCCCTGTTAATTTGATCTGATACTCTTTAATCTCTGTCTCTGGTCCTTTCCTGTCTTTAAACCGGATTGATTTGGCAAAATCGGGCGATTTCCGACTTTTTCCGTGAAAAACGGGCCAAGGAATCAGAATATTCCCCAAGGATTCCCCAAAACGGCCTATTTCCCGTAGCAATGCGCGATTAGCACTTCGCGCGAATCGTGCGTCGAAAACTTCCTCTGTTTCTTGTTCCGGAGCTCCAAAGTGCGATTTTTCTTTCTGTGCGAATTTTCGGCTTTCTGGCTGCTGATGTCAGCAGTACGGCAGATGATGTCAGCCTGCTGACGTTAGCAGTGTGTCCCTGGTATAGATGTGACGTGGTAGGGTGTTCATACTTGAAGGCGATGCGATGAATTTCTTCCGATGTGATCGCAATATCGTGTCGACGGGGAATGGTAAGGTATTTTATTTGGACATGCGACGTTTGCGACTGTCGTTCAACGATATCACGATATCGCATCGAGTAGCGACGGATGGGGCATAACTTGTATGGTGAGAATATTGTGATATGGCGATGCGAGCTGGCTTTCTAGGATCTGCGGAGTGTTAAGGAAATCAGCAAGGGGTCTATTGCAATCAGAAGGAGTGAGTACGTCCGTTGGAAAAGCATTTGAGGCATCGGAAGGGGTATGATAACCTAAAAAGGGATTTTATACTTTGGAGGGAGCATATTGCGTTTAGAAGATGGTTTGAAGGGGCAACATGAGGGCTCTTGCTAAGTTTCAGATAAACTAAACAATTCCCAGGGGTACTTATGGTTATTTTTCAACCAGGGGGAGGGATATTTACATAGCGGATAATTTACATAGTTTTAGTAGAGGGATGGGAACATATAAGGAGTTAAATAATAATGTCAGTAGTTAATACGGAGATGGTAAGAAAGCGCTAAGTTTGGGAGAACTTAGGCTGCAACGAGGGGATAGAACCTTATAGAGAGAGTACGGAATATATTTGAGTAAAGCAGATCTTCACCCAAGCTAATGATATGAAAATGATGAAACTAAGAGGTATCAAGCAGATCTTGACCTTTTTTGGTGAAATTAGTTAATTATTAGGGTGAGATGGAGAAAGGAAGTTAGTTATGCCTGTTTTGAGCTTCTCACATAGAACTGCTTGGTGATTGTTTCCTGGGTAAAGATGACACCTGAAAACCTGGAACTGATCACCAATCAAGATTCTGCAACCTCAAGACTACCTACCCAGCCTATTTACCTAACATTTTTTCTTCTTTTCGTTTGGGTCCGCTTAGACATGCAAACCCATCATTTCAATTTTTTTTTTTATTATGCTTTCTTATCTACAGACTACCCTTATTTCATCCGAGGTCCCAGATTAAGTTATTGGGCTCCTTTGATTCTCTACCTATCTAAGAATATGCCAAGATTAAGCTGTTTGGACAGATTTTCATTCTCTATATTCTAAAACAGGAAATTGAAACCTAGGGATACCAATATTAAGTTGTTTGGACCTCCCTTTAACTGAAATTTGTACAACACTAGAATAACTTCTCAAAATTTGGAAAGCAGTTAGATAAAGTCTGAGTGGCCTTCTTCGCTTGGAGACTGTTAAGAAAATATGGAGCATTGCAACATGCAAAGTATGACATATTTGGTCTGTAAAAATGTCCATCATGAAATATGAGTAACCTGCTGCAGCAGGAGGCTAACAGTGGCTCCACTTGGGGATGGTTTCTCCTTGTGAGAAGCCAAGAACAGCAGGTGAGATTGCCTTGCTTCTTTTGTTATTGCTCTGTTTTGAACGTCTTCTTCCTGACTGTTGGATTGATTTGAACCTTTGGATTGGGAACAACTCTTTCCTTCAATTGTGTTGCTGTTGAACTCTAAAGCACTGCCTGCTTTCTTCTGCGTGCTTCAACATCATGGATTCTTACAAAAATCGAGATATTGGTATATACAAATATGTAAAAAATAAAACACTGCCTTCTCTTTTCAATCAAAAGGATCATTGTAGTGCTTTAGCATTCGGCCATTGATAGGGCCTTCTTCAGTTGTGCTGCCATCTGGAGATTTGAAAAAATAGGTATTATTGCCTTGCAGAGCACTGATAATGTACGAACCTTTCCACAGAAAATCGAATTTTGCGTGTTTGCCCTTGTCTTCTCTTCGTGCATCCCATCTTAGAACTTTGTTGCCCACCCACAAATCCTCTGCTTTGGCCTTCTTATCAAACATCTTCTTGAGTTTTTCTTGTAGTATTTGAGCTCTGTTGAAGACTTGTTCTCTGGTTTGCTGAAGGTGAATAATTTGATTAACTCTTCTCTCCATATCATTTGGTTCAACCTGAATTTCTTGCAACAATTTGATAGTAGGTATGCCCAGAGATGAAGGGAACTTGGCTTCCATGCCATATACAAGTTCATAAGGGCTCATCCCGATGGACTTCTTGGTGGAAAGTATATCTGCCCACAGAGCATTTGTGAGCTTCCTGTGCCAGTTATTTTTGTTTTCTTCCAGTAGTTTCTTTATGATATTGATGAGGCTTTTGTTGCAAGACTCAGCCAAGCCATTACCTTGAGGGTAGTAAGTTGTGGAGTGGCCTAAGGTGTTGTGGTATTTATGGAAAAAGTTGATGATTTTTTTGGATTTGAAAGGAGCAGCGTTGTCAGTGATGACTTTCTCAGGGCAGCCGAATCTAGAAAGGATATTGCTCGGAAGGAATTGGATAATGGTGGAGTCATTGGCTTGCCTACATGGGATGGCTTCAATCCACTTAGTGAAATAATCGGTGGCTATTAAAATCCACTTCTATTGGCCTGAGGAAGAGGGATGAATTTCTCCAATGAAGTCAAGACCCCATTGTTGAAAAGGTTTCTCGGTTGAAATGGGCTTAAGGGGCAAGGGCAGTACTTTTCTTTTCCCTTCAAAAATTTGGGATTTGTGGCATGAGACAGCAAACTTCTTTACATCTGCAAATAAGGAGGGCCAATAATAACCAGCCCGTAAGATCTTGTCAACTGTGGATTTCCAATATAAGTGTCCTCCACAATCCCCTGCATGGAATTCTTTCATGATGCGGTTAGTTTCATTTATAGTTAAACATTTAAGCAAAATACCTTCATGATTTTTCCAAAATAAAGCACCATCTATGACACAAAATTTTGATGATTTCATCCTTAAAAATCTTTTCTTGGTTCTGGACAATCCTGGGGTAGCACATAGATTTAACAATACAAAGCAAATATCAGCGTACCATGGGGATTGTATGAAGGTTTCACTGATCTGTGGAGTCGCCAGCTCTGGTTCATCATCCAGTTGATTAATGTTTAACGCTTGGAAGTTTGTTTCAGACATTAGTTTGGCTAATCCTTTTCCTTTTATGATCTTGGTGGGCTTTATTTCAATGTCGTATTCAAGGATGCTAGCAATCCACTTGCCTCTTTTGCCTTCCAGTCCCTCTTGACTTAGTATATCCTTTACAACAACATTAGGGACATAGGAAATCACATGGGAGTATAGGATGTAAATTCTGAAATATTTGATGGCTTTGACCAGGGCATAGGCCTGCTTTTCCATGATCTGAAATTTCAAGGGTGCGTCTCTAAAAGCTCGGCTAAAGAAAGCAATTGGCTTTTCATTGCCCTGGTCATCTTTCTACAGAAGGACAGCAACTATCCTGTGTTCAGATGCGAAGGAAAAAATGATAAAATCTCTGTCGAATTTAGGACTGGTGAGGACAGGTGTTTGAGTTAGGGAAGTTTTTATACTCTCAAAAGCCTGCTTGGCTTCAAGAGACCATTATACCTTGGCATCCTTTTTCAACATGTTTCTCAATAGCCTTATTAGCTCTGCTAGGTTTGGGATAAATCTCCTCAGGAAATTGATCTTTCCCAGGAATGCTTGCAGTTATTTTATGTTTCTTGGATAAGGGATTTGAAGGATAGCTTGAATTCTTTCTGGGTCAATTCTAATCCCATCTTTTGATATTATATGTCCTAGAAGCTTTCCTTCCTCCAGGGCAAACATGGACTTCTTAGGATTCAAGGAAATGCCATATTTCCTGCATGTCATGAAAATTTGACTTAAGTGCTTAAGGTGCTCTTGGTCAGATTCGGAGAATGGGGCCAGATCATCAAGGTAAACTATGAGGAAATCATGTATCTCCTTAGAAAATGCGATATCCATTTCCCTTTGAAAGGTAGCACCAGCGTTTTTCAGCCCAAAAGGAATTTTAACGTACTTAAATGTCCCCCAAGGTGTGATAAAAGTTGTCTTGTCCTAGTCATCCAGGTGAACAAGTATTTGATTAAATCCTTAAAATCCATCTAGTAAAGAAATTCTAGAGGAACCCACTACTCTTTTCAAGATATGATCCATTTTGGGCAAGGGGTAGTGGTCTTTTAGAGAGACTTGGTTTGAATTTCTCAAGTCTACACACAGTCTTATCTCTCCTATTTTTTTTCTAGTGGGAACTAAGTTAGACACCCATTCAGAGAATCTGATGGGTGCAATGATACCTGCTTCAAACATTCTCTTTATTTCTTTTTCAATCAAGGGAAGAAGCATGCGGTTGATTCTTCTAAGTTTCTGTTTGAACGGTTTTTTATTTGGTTTTAAGGGAATGGTATGTTGGATTACTGAAGTGTCATAGGACTTCAAGTCCTCGTAACTCCAGGAAAATACATCTTGGAATTGTTTGAACAAATCCACATATTTCGGTTTTTGGTCAGGAGGCATATTTTTGGATAATTTAATCATTCTGGGATGCTTTGTTGTTCCTATGTTGTGTTCTTCTATGGCAGCATTCAAAGGTTCCATCTTTGGCTTTTTGGGCACATCGTTGTCATCAAACATGTCTTCCAATGGAGTAAGGCCGGCGGGCAGAACATTACCTTTCAGATCAATAAACTCATCCTCTATCTTGGTTGTTTTCTCTGAACAAATTTCTTTCAGCTTTCCTATGTTTGTATTGTTGAAAAAAGTTGGGCTAAGGATTTGTTTAGTTGTTGCAGCTGTTAGAGTCAGGTGGTTTTCTTTGGCTAACTGTTGTGATTCGGCCATCGCATCCATGTCAATGTTTGTGTTGGAAAATTCGTCCTCCAGAGTTAAGAAACTGTTAATCTGGGCATCATCTTGGAATACCTGCCAATCCTTGACATTGTTAGGGACCGAAGGTCTGTGTTTTATTTCAGC
>APFE030510338.1:50420-60775 GCA_000404065.3 Pinus taeda
GAGCAGCTAAGAATTCCTAAACTCTCATTCATATGTGAAAGAAACAGTGTAAACAAGATCATTTAAGTATACATGTTCATAACTATTTCTGATGAAAACATGAAAAAATGAAGAAATTGAGCTTAAGGTGTATTTAAACAAATCCTAAGCTATTCTTCTTTTCTGCAATTTAGATGGCGGAACGGTGGTAAAATAAAACATGAAAATTAACAGAGTTGAGAAACACTTATTGAACCATGTAGAAGCACAAGAATTCCATAATCACTCCTCGGCCAATTAATCACATCAAGTAGTTTCGAAATCCATGCTTTCAGCAGTCTTTGATTATAGAAAGTATGACAGTTACAGTGCAGGTCTCTGCTTGAAGAAAATGTCAAGATATCGAAGATTAAGAAACTTCCTCTACTCACCAACCAACCCCTTCTCCATCTTTCAGGGTGGTATATATAAACAAAATATCAGAAAGTCATTTATTACAATTGACCTAAACAGGTCTACTGGAAAAGCTTTTCTAAAAACGTAAGTGTTGCTGGAATTAAATGTAGGTAAGTCCTTTGGGCTGCGTTAGAGGCAACTGAATCAAAAAGAGTGCAATGTGACCCTTGGAGGCTCAATGCAGTATCGCTGGAATGATTGTGCTTTGGGATCTGTAGTTCTGTTCTGGTGCGAGTTAAATGTGCAATAACCATGATTTGAAAGTTTTGAGTGGCCTCGCCCTCTTTCTTTGACTTTGCTGGAAGGTATTAAATGTTCTCCTGCTTTGGTCCGTTGTTAAGATCTTCGCTGATACTCTTTGTCGCTACATTGATGGTTTCCACTGCTTACTGATACTCTTTGACGTGCTTTCTCCCTGTTGATTTGATCTGATACTCTTTAATCTTTGTCTCTGGTCCTTTCCTGTCTTTAAACCGGATTGATTTGGCCAAATCGGGCGATTTCGGGCTTTTTCGGTGAAAAACAGGCCAAGGAATCAGAAGATTCCCCAAAGATTCCCCAAAATGGCCTATTTCCCGTAGCAATGCGTGATCAGTGCTTCGCGCTAATCGCGCATCGAAAACTACCTCTGTTTCTTGTTCCGGAGCTCCGAAGTGCGATTTTTCTTTCGGTGCGCATTTTTGGCTTTCTGGTTGCTGACATCAGCATGACATCAACAGTGCGGCGGATGACATCGGCCTACTGACGTCAGCGGTGGGTCCCTGGTACAGATGTGACGTGGTAGGGTGTTCATACTTGAAGGCAATGCGATGAATTTCTTCCGATGCGATCGCAATATCGCGTCGGCGGGGAACGAGAAGGTATTTTATTTGGACATGCGACGTTTTTGACTGTCGATCGTCGATATCACGATATCACATTGAGTAACGACGGATGGGGCATAACTTCTATGGTGAGAATATTGCGATATGGTGATGCGAGCTAGCTTTCTAGGATCTGCGTAGTGTTAAGGAAATCGGCAAGGGGTCTATTGTGATCAGATGGAGTGAGTACGTGTGTTGGAAAAGCATTTGAAGCATCGGAAGGGGTTTGATAACCTAAAGAGGGATTTTATACTTTGGAGGGAGCATATTGCGTTTAGAAGATGGTTTGAAGGGGAAGCATGAAGGCTCTTGCCAAGTTTCGGATAAACTGAACAATTCCTGGGGGTACTTATGGTTATTTTTCAGCGAGGGGGAGGGATATTTACATAGGGGATGATTTACATAGTTTTAGTAGGGGGATGGGAAAATATAGGGAGTTAAATAATAATGTCAGTAGTTAATATGGAGATGGTAAGAAAGCGCTAAGTTGGGAGAACTTAGGCTGCAACGAGGGGATAGAACCTTATAGAGAGAGTACGGAATATCTTTGAGTAAAGCAGATCTTCACCCAAGCTAATGATATGAAAATGATGAAACTAAGAGGTATCAAGCAGATCTTGACCTCTTTTAGGGAAATTAGTTAATGATTAGGGGGATATGGAGAAAGGAAGTTGGTTATGCCTATTTTGAGCTTCTCACATAGAACTTCCTGGTGATTGTGTCTTGAGTAAAGATGACACCTGAAAACCTGGAACTGATCAACAATCAAGATTCTACAACCTCAAAACTACCTACCTAGCCTATTTACCTAACATTTTTTCTTCTTTTGGTTCGGGTGCACTTAGACTTGGAAACCCATTATTTCAATTTTTCTTTTTATTATGCTTTCCTATCTACAGACTACCCTTCTTTCATCCGAGGTCCTAGATTAACCTGTTGGGCTCCTTTGATTCTCTACCTATCTAAGAATCTGCCAAGATTAAGATGTTTGGACAGATTTTCATTCTCTATATGCTAAAACAGGAAATTGAAACCTAGGGAGACCAAGATTAAGCTATTTGGACCTCCCTTTAACTGAAAATTGTACAACACTAGAATAACTTCTCAAAATTTGGAAATCTGTTAGATAAAGTCTGAGTGGCCTTCTTCGCTCGGAGACTGTTAAGCAAATATGAAGCATTGCAGCATGCAAAGTATGACATATTTGGTCTGTAAAAATGTCCATCATGAAATATGAGTAACCTGTTGCAGCAGGAGGCTAACAGAATGCACCTCTCGGGTAAATTGAATTTCATAGTTTCATCATTTTCTTTCTTGTTTGTCCATAGTCTAGTTTGTTTCTAGCTATTAGGAGTTTCAATCATGTTCAAGTCTATGTGGTTTGTTGTTTGATTTTGTGTTTTCATGTAGTAAACTTGGAAACCAAGAAAGGTGTTCATTTCTAGGGAAGCTCATAAGGAGGAAGGAAGCACATAGATATTTATAAAATATGTATTTGCATTTTTTCATGCAAATTATTTAGGAAACATAAAAAATGAAGGAAACATCTAAATAATGTTTTGTTGTTCCGAAAAAAACTATTTGTAACGAAGTTAATAAGAAGATCATTTCTTATAAAGGAACATCTTTTCCTAATAATAGAATGGTAGCATTATTTTTGAGATCTTGTTGTTTACGTCTTCATTGTTGCATTTCTTATAAAGGAAGACCTCTTCCTCATAATAGAATCATGTTATTATTCTCTAGATATTGATGTTTATGTCTCCATCGTTTCATTGTGTCATGAATAATTAATAATTCTCAAATATGCATGTAGATCAATTTGTATCAAAGCAGATAATATCAACACATTGCTACTCAATATCAAGGAGTGCATGGGAATCCATCAATTTATTCAAATATTATTTTCATAGGCTCATGGTTCAATAGTCCAAACCCTTACCTACTCAATTCCCTTCCCAATGTACCTTCCTTAATGTGATTTGAGCCATATCATCACCAAGAAGTACATTTCAATCCGATTGGGTGGATGGAAATCATATTGCCTCTTAAAGATGCCACATTTGATGACTCACTAATCTACAATTTGGCTATGGCTCTCCATGAGCTAATCAATCTAAAATAATAGAGACACCCTCCATGACACATGTAGTTGGATACACACTTTAAATTACCCAAAAGTTCTAGTCAAATGAATGGAGAGCTTATTGATTCTTGGATTTGTAGTATTTCCACTTGTTTCAAAACATGTCGTGAGATCCCAGAGGACATGAAGCTTCAAATCACCAACCTACAATTTAAATTCATGGAATAGACATGGTGGGATAAACAGTTAGATAACATATCCTTGGTTCTTGAGCTCAAAGAGATTGAAATGGCGATTTATGCTCACATCACTACTTGGTATGACTTCTATAATAAATTAAGATCATGCTTCTATCCCCTCATATATATCCATAATCTCCTTGCAAAGTGGTTATAGTTTCACCAATTACTAAACCAACCAATACATACCTACATTAAGGTCTTTTGCAAGTTGCACATCCAAAAGTGTATCTATGATGTGGAAGAGGTACTTATTGTGAAATCTAATTTTGGTTTGTTTATGGTTTTTCGTGGAGAATTTTAATTTTTGGATAGTCCTTCCCTGGAAAAGGTCTTCCTTTGACCCTTCCTTGTGGAAGATAAATTGGTTCCTCACCTCCTCAACCCAAATATTGTCCTCTTGTGTTAATCCTTCTCATGATAGTCCTTCTAATGTGACCCCTGCCTCATCATCCACACCTCACAATACCTCCTACTGTACCTTCCATAAGACCAATTTTCATAATTCTATTGATTGCTAAGATCTTAAAACTATGCACACTAACAAAAATATTTTTACCAAGCTCAAGAAACTAGTTTCCCCTATCCATATTGTAGTTGTTTCTAATGAAAATCCTTCTGAACGATATCCCTTTATTATTCTCTTAATGGTTAATGATGTCAACACCTCTATTGCACTATTTACCCATAATTTTAAGATAAAACATGAATTGGCTGCCCTTACCCTTGAAAATGGGACTCAAAAGAATCTTGTGGCCTAGTACTTGTTTCAATGTCTTAGCCTTCTAACCACTCCACACTCGACCCCATACCAACTTGGTTGGGTACAAAAGGAAATACTTCATCTTACTGTCTCCTAGAATTCTTTGTTATTGGCTCGTTTCAAGATATTGTAGCATGTGATGTGGAATGTGATGTGGTTGTTGGTGTATCATTATGTATGTTATGACATGAGGGAAAATTAGGGGTACCCATCAATATTTTTTTTTTTTTTTGTTAATACTTCAATTTCTATTGTGTTGGAGTTAGTTTAAGAATTATGAGCTAAGCATTATAGTATTTTTGCACACATTATATGCCAATCCCCTTCATCACTGCAGAAGTGTAGCTTATGCATTTCCCATTGGTGTCTCAAGTAAGTCTTCACCTATTTTACATGCAATATAAAAAGTTATGATATTTAGTGGTTTTTTGCTACCCGTACTTCATGCTTTAATCCAAGTTGGATTATTTGTTGTGCCAACAAATGGTTCTATTAGATTTTTAGTTATTAATGAAGGGGATGTGGAGTCCCACTAAGGATCAAATAATATAGTGGATTAAAGAAAAGAAATGGGAATTTACTATTAGCAAGATTTTACATCGACAAATTACTGTTGATTAATGGTTACAATGGTTGTTTTTATGAAATTCTACAAATTTTTCCTTGTTGAGTTTCTATAATTGTTAGTAGAGTAGATATAGAAATTCAATGATCAAAACTGAAATTGGTGACTTATGGAGCCAAAGTGGTGGACTGCTGAGATGGTCCAGTAGTTAAAGGTTGTAGATAACAAAATTTTCCGTGCAAATGACTATTGGCTTGAGAGTGTTTTAGGAGGATATATTACAAAATTTGTGATTGATTCCATCGTTTCTTATAGTGTTGATGAAATAAGTTTTTTGAAGGGACCACATGGGAGGTACATTACATCATTTCCCACTTCCATTAACTTGTTCCTATGTGATAAGGGAGCTTTGAAGATGGTATTTGATAACATGGGTGCCTAAACACCTAGTCCATTAAGGGATAGCTAGAGGACAACCAGGGAATAACCTGAGTGAATAGGGCCTAGGCTATAGCAATATACAGATGAGGACCATGAAGGAGTTGTTGAAAATTTGAAATAGGTTGTTAAAGGGTATGACACAGAAACTGAGGAAGTAATGCATGGTAAAAAAATATGACAAGGTTTGAGAATAGAGTCTTAAGTAGTGGAAGAAGGTTCTGAGGTAGAAGTGAAAGACAAGAAATATATGCATTTCCACTAGTAGTTGATTGAATTCTAGTGAAGGTGATGAAGAGAGGAAATAAGATAAGAAAGAGTGGTGGATACTTAAGAAGCTATTAGAGAATGTAAATTTTCATATTTCCCATAGAAGAATAGGGTGAAGTAATTTTACAACACAACTTGAGAGTAGTAGAACATATGCATCCCAATGACCCTACTTAGAATACACCCTCTGTCAAACTCATGAACTCACATGCATCAATTAATCAATTGGTAAATTCACCAAATAATGTTTACAATACTTGAGTTACTAAGGAAAGTTGAGATAGTTAGACTAGTAGTAGGAGTGAGTCTATCTAGTTGAAGGGAAGATGACTGAAGAGTTATTGATTGAAGAAAATTTCACGGAGTGCACTATAATAGATAATGAATATACATATAAATCCATTATCTAGAATAAGTACATAGAATAAAATGGAAGGCACTTCAAATATTCTCGTGTTTCTTGGTTTTGGGACTGAGGATCGCGAGCAACACTTGTTTGTGTGTGAGGTAGTATGGGATGAAAATAATTTTCAAGATGAACCCACCAAGATTATATAGTTGTAGACTGCTTTCATATATCAAGCATTAACATGGTATATCAAGTACAAGAGTAATTCTTCAACTGGATAACTATGAACCTTAGAAAAAATCAAGCAAGTGATGCTAAACAAATTCCATAGGACCAAGTCTGCATCGTAGTGCATCACAAGGTTGGAGAAGATCCATTAGGGAACAAACAAGATTTGTTGGGATTATGATCAAATATTCAAAGTAGTTATAGGTAGCTTGAAATTTTAGATCTCAAATTAGTAGTGTTTGTATAAATTAATGAATATCAAAGTGCCCTTTGTCAACCTAGTTTGTAAAAATTGTGAATTTTGAATACAGCGAGTGCAAGTAAAGGGTCTAAACCTAAAACTAGTAACCTATGTCTAGAAACTACTCTACATGCTTCACAATATAGACATCTATTACTGGAAATCAAAACTAAAAAAAGCTAACCTAAGAACATGCACAACATGAAATAAAGTTAGGTACACATTGTTTACCCTCTCTTTTGATTCCCCAATCACACTCATGAAGAAACCTTCCACTTTATTAGCTCAACGCTCATGCTCATCCTCAATACTTAGAAAGGGGTTGACTACAAATTCAAGGAGTTATGGTAAAATAGAATCTTCTTTGAAAGAGGACAAATATCTCAAGTTGTCAACGGACTTGCTATCTTATCTATCTGCTACATGACTATTCAAAGGCTCTATAAATGCCACATATTAGAAGGGTAAGGTTCTGACAAGAGCACAACAAGGAATATTTATGAATGAATGGATGTGTAGTAGAGGAATGTTGTAGGGGCTCTACACTTTTGCACTCAAAGGAATTGTCCCTATAAAATTATGTATCTACTAGGGTTTTCTCTTGGGCTGCATACACACATTCATCTTCACACTCATAAAAATCCAATAATATTAAAAATATTTGTTTGGGTTAACTTCATAGTTGATGTAAAATAAAATGTTTAGGGAATATCTCTTGATACTATATTTGTGTTTGAAAAATAATTTTGTATTTTATATATATATTATATATATATATATATATATATAATATATATATATATATCATCGTGATGGTCAATTCCCTAAGAGAATAGGGATGTCAAAAATGTAAAGTAAAATCTTCAATTCTCAAACCACTCTTACTCATGTGCATCCAAAAAATATCAAATAGAAATTCAACCACCAAAATCCTATAGACTTTGCTATCCAGTGAATGAGATAATAAGATGCAGGTTTCCAATTATGCAGAGATACAATAACCTAAATGAAAATCACTTCAATAAAGAATTAAATCACGCCACTAACTAGCATTCACACCATCAGAAGAAATCAATGGTTCAACAAATCATTACATATTCAAGGGATATATCATGGCTTGCTATGTTGCAAGCCAACTATTATAAATTTCCAATACTTCAACAAACCATCAAGCATTCATATCAACAACAATCCTTTGATGCTTCAACAACCCATCAAACAACTAAATCGTATATCAAAAAAGAGGTTTGTTCGAGTTTTGCTTCAACCTTATATCATTTCATTATAAACTATATGAAAAATATCAGAGCTCTATATATGTATTGAGTCTTATTATATATAAAATATCAGGCATCCAATAAATGGGTTAATACACACTATTGAAAGGTAAAATAAATTATCCATAGGTATATTTACGAAGACATGATTTATGTAATGCTATAAAATGGTTCTCAATACATTGTCAATATCTGTATAGTTAACTCTATACACATTCCTTAAAATACCATGTTAAATCCAAGACAAGAATATGCAAAGTATGGCATATGGGAAAGTGGTAGAATTTTATCTTTCCTTTGTGTTAAACCTTAACTGGTAATATTTTCAAGTGATTACAATTTCAAATAGAGATTTCTAACATTTTAAATAAATTCAATCACATTGAATTATATCTTGTATCAAAAAATAAATAACATATATAGATATGTAGGGTTCTTGTTACACTACAAACACTTAATATATTAGAAGCAATATATCTCGTTATACAATATAGAATCACAAGAAAAAACTTAAATAAAATGAAAAGCCACTTATCTCTTGCCAATTTAGTAATGATGGGTCCTTGGAAATCTAGCTAGGAAAGATACTAACTTACAAAAGTGTTAGCGTAGTTGCACTAAAGATCAAAATAAGGCTCTCATTCAAAAAAAAAGTCACAAGAGTTAGAACGCTCACATCGAATCCATAACATAGTCTGAGAGTATTAGAAAAAGGAATAATATAGATATTGTTCCAAAGACTGAATATTACAAAAACATATCTCCTATATGCTGACTTCAATACAAGATTTGATATATAAATTGTCATGCCAGGCAGTAACTCTCCAATAGGCGGTAAATTGGTTCGATTCATCTCATTAGGTAGGCTATTTTTATATACAAAAGGGTGTGACCACTCAGTTCATCTTCTTATGACTGTTCACATTCCTAATTTAACTAATTACATAAATTCACCCAATCGTGAGAATTAGGTGTCAACATTCCCCCCCTTAATCTGAAGGGATGTTGGTGAGTCCAAGCATCGTTCTAAATCTTTCAATTTTTTCTCTTCCAAGCGCTTTGGTGAAGATGTCTGCAATTTTCTCATTTGTGGAAAAATGATGGAGATGGATTGTTTTGGCCTCAACATGATGTCAGATCAGATGATATTTAGTATTGATGTGCTTCGTTCGATCATGGAACTTTGGGTTCTTGGCCAAATTTATTGCAGAGGTGTTGTCAATCATGAGTGGAGTTGATTGTACTTATTTTACCTACAAATCTTGAAGAATTTTCCTGAGCCACACAATTTCATTTGTTGCTTCAGCTGCTGCCACATATTCTGCTTCTGTTGTGGAATATGCTAGAACTGATTGTTTGCATGATCTCCAGGAGACAACTCCTGATCCAAGACTCATAACATATCTTGAAGTAGATACCCCAGTTTATTTGTCTCCATCAAAGTCTGAATCAGAGTATCCGATCAAACAGAAGTCATCCACCTGTGTGTACTTGATTCCATAGTCTTGAGTTCCCTTCAAGTACTTTAGAACTCTTTTTGCAGCAGACCAATGTCCTTCACAAGGCTTTTGCATAAACCTGGAGAGGATTCCAATAGAAAATGAAATGTCTGGTCTGGTAGTAGTAAGGTAGTCGAGACTTCCTGCAAGCTGTCTATACTTTGTTGCATCCTCAAATTCCTTTCCTTCAATAGATGTGAGCTTTAAGTTTCGTTCCATTGGAGTAGTAAGAGGATTGCACTCTGTCATGCCAAATCTGTTGAACAAATCTCCAATGTGTTTCTTTTGAGAAAGAAATATAGAATTTGGATGTTGGGTTACTTCAATGCCAAGATAGTAATGAGCATAGCCCAAATCAATCATTTCAAAACTTTTCCCCAATTCCTTCTTTATGAATGCAATGTAGATTTCATTGTTCCCTGTCATTAAAAGATCATCTACATATACCACAAGATATACAACTGTTTTTCCAATGTTATTGATAAATAAAGTTGCATCATCAAGATCAAAATGATTGAAGTTGAGTTTCAGAAGATGCTCAATTAGTTTTTCATACTAGGCTCGTGCTGCTTGTTTGTGGCCATACAAGGACTTCACAAGTTTTCATACTTTATGTTCATGTCCTTTCACAGCAAATCCTTCAATCTAGGACATAAAAACATTCTCTTTTAGATCTCCATTCAAGAAGGTAGTTTTTAAATCCATTTGATGGACTTTCCAACCGTTCTGAGCTGCTAGTGCAAAGAGTGTTCGAATGGTGGCCCATTTTACTGTGGGGGAAAAAGTTTCCTCATAATCGACCCCTTCCTTCTGTGAGAAACCTTTTGCCACAAGCCTAGCTTTGTACTTGTCAAGTGATCCATCAGCTTTGTACTTGTTCTTGTAGACCCACTTGCAACCAATTGGTTTGGCTCCAAATGGAGGATCAACCAGCTTCCAAGTGTCATTCTTTATGAGGGCATCATACTCCTTTTGCATCGGTTATTTCCTTTCATCATGAGAAGTAGCTTCTTTAAAGGAAGTTGGTTCAAAATCTGTAGACAAGTTCAATTCACAATCATAAGAAACATCCATATCAACAGGTGAATTAGAGTCATCTACA
>APFE030510338.1:63153-122215 GCA_000404065.3 Pinus taeda
TAGTGGATTTGATATCATGCATTATAGACTTTACTTCATATGCAAGAGCAAGAGGATCATTATTTTGTAGTTCAAGAGTGAAGAGTTTAATCATGAGTTGGACAACTTCAAGTGCAGAACGTGAGTCATAGAGTTCTTTCAGCTTTTGTAGGGCTTCAAAGGCAGTTGAATATGATGAAATATGGCGAGTCACCTCTTCATTTACAGATGTTGCGGTTAATGCATAAGCTTTGTTGTTCTTGTTTTCCCAAATGACGAGCTCTTTGTCAGAGGTAGGTTGTACTGGGTCATTGTCTCCTTCTCCGATACACACTCCTTTCCACAACTCATTGAAGATGAGGGTGTGTTTTATCATCCGTGACCATTCAGGATAGTTCTCCTTGCCAGTGAGAACTATTCCTTCCATGGAGATGATTTAATGCATTCTGTAAAAAAACATTTGCTAATAGAATAGAATACTTCTGCCAATATACAGTAAAAATGTACTCAAAATTTTCTGCGGGAAACGATTTTGGTTGTTTAATTCATATCACAGTCAATAATAAATCATTCACCATGAGCTCTACAAAGTTGGAGCAGCAACGACATCAACCGCGAGCTCGACAAAGTTGGAGCAACAACGTCATCAACCGAGATCTCTACAAAGTTGGAGCAGCAACGACATCACAATTTCAAAGCTCACTGAAAAGACTAGAAAAATCACCATAAATCCCTTTGATTCTCTATATTGTTTCTCTTACCCTATGATCAAACTTATGGTTTAGTGTGGCTGTGCGGAACACCTGGTGCTCTTCCAATGTGCCTGACAGCCTCATGATGGCTCTTAGGGCCACGCAACAAGATGGTGGTATGTCGATTCAACAGAGGTTTTCTTCTGCCTTCTGCTCTGGACAGAGGCGTTCTTAAAAAAAAACCCAGACGCACCAAGTAATCATCCACCAAATTAATCCTTCAGAGGACAGAGGCATTGAGGATAGTGCTCAGGTCAGAACAATAGAGGATAGAAAAAGTTGAATGGAGTTACAACTTATTTTGAGAACTGGCTCTGATACCATGTCATGCCAAGCAGTAACTCTCCAATAGGCAGTAAAATTGATTCAATTCATTTCATTAGGTAGGCTATTGTTATATACAAAAGGGTGTGACTGCTCAATTCATCTTCTGATGATTGTTCACATTCCTAATTTAACTAATTACATAAATTCACCCAATCATGAGGATTAGGTGTCAACATAAATTATAAGAATAACCAAAACCATGGATAAGATCAAATCCTTTTATGTCATGGATGAGAGGGGAAAATAACTATATTGTTTACTCAGAATGATTAAGTATGAATAAATTTTAAGCAATATCTAGATCGAGGGATCTAATATCATCACTAATTGATAAATTATTCATCCCAATCTACATGAACAGATCATTTTACTAGCCAACATCGACACAATTGACCTATTCCTCATGAGCGGGATGGTTAGAAACCAATTAATACTCTAATGCTCGGCTAGAAACCAATCCATTTTTTCATATGCCCAAAGTCAAAAGTGTTGATATAACTGTGGGATTTTATATGCTACAATAATACAAGGCTAATATTTTCTCTTTAGAAAAGATATCCTCTAAACATCCTATTACCATTATTAAGAACTTAGGAAGTACAACCTTAAAGAACTCATTTTCCCTTGAGTATTTAGAAAAAGGGAAATGTCTAATGTTGTGAGTATGAATAGTAAGGTATTATGATAGGGTATATGTAGAAAAATAGTAGTTTTTCAACCAACAAAATAGGAGAAGAAAAGGGTTGCTCTACCCCCTACGCTGAAGGTTTTGTTAAAATTGGTTAAACTGTAGAAGAAGGTCTTGCTTTTCAAGAGATTCAAGCTTCCTTGAGTAAGATGTCGAGCCTAGAATCTATAGTGCTACTTCCTTTCTTTTTTAACTATCCGAATGTAAACATTTTCCTCATATGCTTATTTATTTTCCTATTATCTTCTTGTATCTCCTTAATCTCCTCTTATAATATCTTAGTTTTCTTCTTCAATTGCTTATTCTTACTTTATATACGTATATTTAGCAATTTTAATTCCATTACTTCATATTTTAATCTTCTAATCTTCTGGCTTTTCTTCTTTAGGTTCATCTCTATCACATTTCTAATATATTTTGTTGATGAGTCTTCAAGTTCATTCTAAGAAGGGTTACTATGTCTTGGAATTGGAGCTCTAAGAAGTGCTACGAAGTCTTGGAATTGGAGCTTTAAGAGCTTTGTTGTTATCTTCTTGTTCACCTCCCAATGGAAAATAAAATTTTCTTGGTCCTCCAAATGGTATGCTTGGCCCACCAATGTTGTTATATCTCACTAGTTTAAGGAAAATTTTGTTCAGAGAGTCTTAGCCCTATAATTTTTTTTACTAACAAATTTTAACAGTTCATTGATATGACTATTGGCCTCTTAGTCCATGTCCAAAGAGATTGGACATTATCTAGTTTCTAGCTAGATGATTTCTTTCTCCTTTAAACATTGTTTTTATGAATTATTCTTGGTGTCATGTGACCCTTAGACTAGGAAGAGGATGATCAGAGGTGGATTATCAGGATATTCTTTCATGGCTTTGTTTTCGTTGTTTTCCTTACATGGGGAGTAATAATTTTAGCTTTCGAGGAACCAGAGTTTTTACCGTAAAGATTTTGTCCATTATTATCAATTGTGACCATAGTTTGTTCCTTTGTTTCTTCCCTAGGTACAAAGTTAACAAACATGTTTAATTCGAAGAAGGAATCCCAAGTCATCCATCTCTTATGAAATTAGGATTCTATAAATAATTTGATCGACCCTTGGTGATTCAGGCTGCCCTTAGGTTTTTTTTGTTATGTTTGACCATCATTGACATATTTACCAAAATCTACCAAAGATAATACGGGAAATTTATCAAATTACCAAAGTTGAAGTGCAACAAAATTCTTACATATATTGGAAAGTGAATGTGAACCTACCCTCACAAGATATCAATATTTGTGAGACCACCAAAAATGCATGCCATTCGTCCTTTACCTAGGTTCGTGCAAAATCATTCACCCAATTTACATTGTGGTATTTGTGCCTGAGGAACTGATTATAAAATTTTGGTTCAATTTGTAGCTTCATACACCACCTATCCCTAGTCATGGGAAGTTTTTTGGGTTTGGATACAAATTCTTCCATGATTTGGAGATTTTATTTACCCATGTTCACCATATGTTTAGCAAAACCCTGTGTGAACTATGATGTGAATTTGTCATCAAATACCTAAAATTTGTCAAAGATGTTAGGCCAATATATTGCTTTATTTAATTTCAAGCTCAAATGGTATTTGGGAATAGCTTTGAGGGCCCATTTAGAGCTTGTCTCATGGCAGTCAATTACCATCTTTAATTAAACCATTTATTAAAAAAATCTACCCTTCCTTCAATTCAAAATACGAGCCCAATAATACACGAGTCGAGAGTGGACAAGGGAATTTGTCAAATGAAAATGAGGGTCAAATTTATAGGGGTATGATAGGTCTAACTAAAATAGGGTTCTCTAACTCATTCTTTATTCTCTTATTTCAACAAATTTTGTTGAATGCCTTAGCACAACTATTCTACGACAGTATTCATTGGTAAAGAATGTATAGTACAATAGAATAGATAGAAATACATAGTATTACAAAAACTTAGCATAAAAAAAGGGAAATAATTCTTTTAATTGCACTAGCTCATCATAAGGACATATGGCCACCTTAAATAATACAAAACATTCACTGAACAATGACATGATTAATTTATGATTATTTTGTTGGACAGTAAGGAGGGTGGGATATGAATGTAAGGTAGAGATCATGATTAATAAATGAGATGTGTAGGGGAAATAATAGAAAGGCTTTAGGATCATAATATATGTTTAGATGTTATAGCATTAGGATTAAAAATGAGTGATAAAGATAGGATTAAAAGGTACCCAAAGAAACACTCTTTTAATAGTAATATCCATCATTTTTGATGGACCAATAGAAATTCTAAATGCACTTTCTCTAAAAAAATGTTACCTTTGAAAATATTAACTCACATTACACATGTATTAAGATGTTTGAGAATTTTTTGTTGTGTAGATTTTATCTTACAAGTGCTTTCGTGAGAAGAAGGGTTGAATTAAGAAAAGTATTTCGACAAAAATCACATAAAAGAAATTTTTAGCCTACGTGTTTCGAATCAACAAGTGTAGTTCATCATCACGATGAGATGAAGAGGCATATCATGAAAAAGGCTCAAATAGAAAGCAATCTAGAGAACATAATTTCAATTAACGACTAAATTTGAATAATAATTTTCAAATTATGATATTCATTTATTAATATATTAAAAAAATTATTATTAAGTAACGACTATATTAAACGTGTAGTTTTTGAAAAAACAATATTTAATTCGAATTAATTTATTAAAAATAATATTAAACAAGTAACATTGTTATTAAACGACTATTTTTGAAAATAATATTTTAAATAATTTATTAAAATCAAATATTATTAAATGATTCTCATTACCGGAAATAATCCAAAAAAACTACAGGGAATCAATAAAAACTAATGTCTAAACTCCAAACGAGGAGGCGATGTCAAAAGTATAAAAAGTAGTTAAGGGCATGTGACCTTATTGAGACCTAAATCATTTAATAAATATAAATAATTAATGGAAATAAAATAAACTAAAATAATATATATGTGTGTGTGTATTCAATTCAAAGTAATCAGTAAAGAAAACAAGGTCAACTATAAAATATGGGGTTGAGGCCCATTAAATACTAAAAGGAGCTAAGAACAAAGAGAATGATAAAATACTTAATAAAACATGAAGGATCAAATATAAACTCTAATGGATAATAAACTGACAATAAATACTATAAAAGGAAACCAATACCTACATAGATCAATCAACAAACAAAATAAATCCTAGAAAGGAACCTAAAAAATTAGGAGGACATGAGAAGGACCAAACTTCTACTAATAATCTAAACCATTGTCTCTATTCAAATTCTTGGCTCTTTTTTCGATTTCTAGGGCTTGCCTCAATTGACAGTGATGGAAATGGCTAACCGTAGTGATGCATTGGGCCTACTTAATGCATATGGGATGCCTATGTTTATGTGCATGCTCTTTCAAAGTAGAGGAGCGTGTCCTCCCATGCTTGATGTTAGCGACATGCTCACAAATCCTTTGATTAATTGAGCAACAAGTCTCGCCAATGAATGGAGTCGCACAAGAGCATGGGCTAACATAAACACCCTTCATATTCTTGGGCTTCACTGGGTCTTTTATAGATCTAAGGGAGCTTCGAATGGTATTTAAAGGATTTTTTGAACTATGCTTAGGCTACTCAATTTTAGTGTTCCAGTACTTGTAAAGGTATTAGAACGTTATAGGATGCAAACATCTACCAATTTTATTTAAAAGGTGCCAAACGATGTTGTTTGATCACTTGACCTACTTGGACATGTTTTTTCTCTCCTATATTCATCTTCAAAATTAGTGGAATAATGGAAAGCTCAAAAGGTGAGAATGATAAAACTGCTCATGGCTGACTTAAGATACAAAATAAAAATTATTGTTGTTGGTGGAAATTTTTTATAGTGTTGACCCAAGATTCAACTGAATTGTGCCAACAAACGTGCTCACCATAGTCTATCATAATCAAAATGTTTTCCATCCTTCCAACAAAGGAATGTCTCACCTGAGGTGTGTCGAAACAATTAAATGACGTGTTGGAGTTTAGATGGAAACATGGTTCATACTTAAAGTTAAAACATACATTGAACTCATACTCTCTCAAAGAAAGTGTTTGTAATAATAAATATAAAAATGACAGCAATAAACATATTTTTTTAGTTTTTATTTGGAGAAGCTAGACAAATAAACATGAGTTACATAAACACATGCATATGGAACCCCACAAAAAATTCCTTTTCATTATAGCCCAAAAATTACAACCATTACATAAAAAGTATGCAAATACATTCCTAGATCTTTTACAGACTTTGGATGAATCCTTGTTTCTAGACCACTTACGTCAAAATACAGTAAGGCACATAGAAAATTGATTCTTCATTCTAACAGTATAATGGCCCTTGTTTGGTAATATTTCTCCATCTGAAACTCAATATTTTTGGGTGTATATATATTCCCTCTCAATTCTTATTTACACTTGGCTAATTTGGTCCAAGTTAGCCAACTTGACGAGATCTAACTGCTTGGTCCAATTTTTGTTCGATTCCTTCATACTTAAAATTTCGATCCTTTTTGCATGGCTTTGGCAAGGTTCAATGTAACTTCTTTCTTTCTGTGGTTTCTATTTTCTTTTTTTTGTTTTCATTTTTCAACTTGTTTGTCCAATTTTTTTTATTTTCGTTTCTTATCACCATGTCTCTTTTTTGCCAAAATTGATTAAAATTACATACAAAAACAAAGCTTACAATAGGCCTGACCACAATCTAGTGACTCAAGCTTGAGTGAATCCTTTGTTTGCAAACTTGTTCCTTCTTGTGGTTGTATCACTAATGGAAATACACTATGTACCTATACTAGTGCTTCTCATTTAAATGATTCTTGTGGTTGTGTAGCTGATGCTAATACACTTTGTCCCTGTATTGGTGATTCTCCAAACGAAGGACCTAACTTAAGAACTATCTACAACACTTGGGTTTTAAAAGTATTATAGTTGTCCATAACATCTTTCCATGCAGTGAGAAAACTGGTAGCATTGTTGAAATATTGGGTCATATCATTTGCAATTGGATTCTTAAAGCAAGAATCAAGCAAAGTTTTCCATTGAGTATTGACATCAAAATTGACCTTGCAAAGTTGCATGTATCTGGCTTTGAGTATAGGCTAAAGATCTTGTAGAATAGCTATGGCCTTGTGTGATTCCTCCTCTAAGCCATGAATTTTCTTATCGATCTCTCCAACTTGATCAAAAACATTTTGTTGTTGTGCTAAATTAACTGCAGCTAAAGCTTGCTCCATCACATTATTATTCTGATCGCAACGTGTATAATGGCTAGTGATGTTTGGAAATTAGTCCCAGGAAATCCCGTACTTGACATAATACCTCTTGTGAATCTCACGTGAATTGCTAAAGGGTATCATGGAGAGTGGATCCTTCATGAATGATTTGATTGATTTTTTTGTTGAACCTGCTTTGTATGGTGAATAGTAGAATTTCATAGTTCAACAATGGCATGGAACAAATCCTTATTTGTTGCAACTACATATATACAGGTAGTCTCAAGATAGCCTAGCTTAAAAAAGATAATAATTAATGGAAACATGTCTAATATTTCTTTTTTGTTTCATATATAAATCTTGTTTGTTGAATCTCATCATGTAACTATCTTGACAACTCTCATGTAATGAAATATTTTGATTTTATAGTAAGCAACATTCGTCCATTTTAACTATGGATATAATAAGAAACCATCAAAGAGAGATAAATCTCTGAATGTGAAAACCATTTTCTTTCTACAAAAATTACACAAAGGTTTGCACTTGAAGATATTTGATTCCTTCATGGCCCTGGTAGATACACTAAGATGGATTTATACTTTTTTCTTAATAAATATCTTTATATTTATATAAATTTCACATTTTATATACATGAAATTTCTTACATTTAATTTTATGAAATCCTAATAATGCATATAATTACATATATATGAGGTTTGCATTTTTCTCTGACATATTTTATAGTATTTTTAACTTAATTTTTTAATGTGATATGGAAAACATTGACTGTATATTTATATAGTTTAGAAAAAATGGTTATTTAGTAAGTATTTTTTCCTCTAAGTAAAGGCTAATTCTATTAATAATAGGTAAAAATAGAGTTACAAGGAGGTCGAGACCTCAGAGGAGAGCGAAGACTGTCCATCAGTACATAAAAACTGTCCTAGGGTTGGAAAAACCAGAAACAAAAAGCCCAAAGCCATATATAAATAACTGGTCATGTTGGTAAACCACAGAAAAGGTGAGAAGAAAAGCTGTGACCATACTATCTATATTGTCGAGATAACCATAGGCAAAACTGCAAAACCAAAGACCTGATACAAAAAGACAATAACAAAATCCATATAGGCATAACACATTGAATGAAAGAGTGAACAGAGGAACAGGGGAATCAGACATGGCCCAGGAGGCTTCAAGCGACTGTTTCATGGTCTTGAGATTCCTCCTCCACCGAGCACGGATTGCCCATCCACGAGTCATCAGCTGTGCCCTCAGCATCTTTACGGCTGCCACCTGAAAGAGCTGCCAAACACCGAATGCCATCGGAACCACTCGATGGGTGAACAGAGGCCGATACTTCCTGTAGGTTGTCTTCTGGTGGCTTGAAGACATCAGGGACACTTCCCTCAGCATGCAAATCACCACAATTGAACACAATGCCAACGTCTTCCCCCTTGTGTTAGCTTTCATCCTGAGACTACGTTGCTAAGATATGCACATAAACACTAGGTCGAGCTTCTTCCTTTGCAAAAATTACAGTGATGCTGGCTGAGAGAACAGGTTTATTGAGGTGACTTTGAAATTTGAAGTGGGTGGTTTGGAAAGAGTTGTGCGAGAAAGGCTTGCCATTGTCAGAGGGAGGGGAAACCGAAGCTAGAGGAATAGCAAGTGGGGGAGTAGGCTGAGAATGCCCACAGCCTCCACAACTATCACCACAGTGACAACTACCGTCGCGACGCACCATTGTCAAGGTATCAAGGCAGCTTGATGGAGATGAAGAGCAGGGTGAAACAAAGCAGGAGCCGAGGTAAGGGAGTTGATTAAGAGTCATGAACCAAACATTCAACGTAGCCTTGAAAGCACTGCAAGGATGCAGGTTCTGAGGCAAGCTAATGTTGGGAGGCCAGAGGGAAATAATAGCAGAGAGATCCGAGGCAGCCATAAATAAAACTTCAGGCAAAGTGTCTCGAACGAACGGCTCATTCAATGTCGAATGCAAATTAATCTACAGGTACCCATTATGAGCCTACTTCATCTGTGGGAGAGCTTGGGATAATGTGTGATCCTATCATCTGTAGGACCAGATGCCAGCATGGAATAATCCCTCCATTAATATAGCATTAAAGCACCCGCATCCGAGTGTCTTCCTTTTACTTGGTGCATATAATTCTTCACAATATTGTGGTAATTCATTAGTTTGGAGGCCGAGGTGATGCTGGAGAATGATCCTTTATGAATTTCTAGCCCACATTCCACTCCAAGGTTTGCAAGAAAGTCTGTGGCTTTATTTCCTTCTGAACGGGTGTGCTTCATAGAAATGGCCCTGTGTCGAGAAAGCCAAATATCAATGAGCTCAAGCCTTTTTGCCATTCTCCAGCTATTACTCACCTTGTGCGAGGGAGTGCCTTGCATGATTTTGGAAACCATATTTATAATGATCTGGGAATCCCCTTCTATGATAAGCGGAAAGAATCCTTTGTCTTGAGCTAAGATAAGACCTTGCCATAAGCCTTCCAATTCCACTGAGTTGTTGGTATCCCACCCTTTTGAACCAAAAAAAGGCAAAATAAGAGTTCCCTGATGGTCTTGAAGATCCCTCCAAAACCCAAATTTCTTGGATTGACTTTTGAGGCTCCATCAAAATTTAGCTGTATCATGTTATTGGGAGGAGGGATCCACTTTGTGGGCAGACTGCCTAGCGAAGGTAGATTTCCTCTGGAGAAAAGCTCTTGATTAAATTGAATATTCTAGTTTGCCCATATGGATTTTTCTTGCGGCAGAGAGGGAAGATCTTCCTGGGACCAAGAAGGGATGGAGAGGGATTCTTTGATATTTTGGCAGATGATGGTCCAGAGATTTCCCATGGGCATGGATTGATCCTTGAATATTCGGCGATTCCTTCCTTCCAAATGTTCCACATAAGGAATCTAGGAATAATCTTCCACAGGGTGTTTAGAAGTTTGCTTTGATAAGGTGTTTGGTTCTAGTTGTGAACTATAGCTATGATATCCCCATGCACTCTGCCCTCTTTTTGGCAGTGAAAGCTAACTTTTTCCCATAGCTTGCGCGCAGTATGACAGGATAGCATAAGATGTGTAATGGATTCCTCTTCTTGCTTGCAGTTGGGGCATCTGGAAGGTCCATGATAATTCCCTTTTCTGAGATTATCCAATGTGAGGATCTTATTTTGACATAGGAGCCAGAGAAAGGTAGAAACTTTCGGTGAGTTGGAGGGGTCCCAGACTTTGCTCCATAGCACATCTTTGACTGTATGCTCCTTAGTGATTATATTGTAAGATTCCTTTGTGGTGAAAGTGCCTTTTTCTTCATATCCCCACCTAAGGATATCCATTTCCTTTGAAAAAAGTATTTTTCTTTTCAGTAATTCTGATGTAAGAGATTGTTGAGCCTGTTCTATGCCATGCCTTAGGATCTGATCCACTTCATTCCATTGTTTGTAATCCTGGATGGAGGAGGGATTCCAAAAGTTTCTGACCTTTTCTAACTCATGCAAATCCTGCTCTACTATATGCATGTGAGAAAGAAGGTCTTTGAGCTTTGGCAGCTACTCCCAGGAGTCCTCCCAGAACCTAGCTGTGTTGCCATTCTTGACTTCCCAAAAACTGTGCTCTTCAATTAAGTTCCTGTGTTGTTTGGCTGAATTCCATATCAGTGATCCCATTCTAACTTATGACATTCGTATTCGTTCTTCAATTGGGTAGTTGCTTGCATATTTGGCAGTCCATAGAGAAGCCCAGGGAGTGAAGGGTGCAGGGAGCCATCTCCACCAAATTTTGGCTCCCATGACTTCATTACTGTGAGATGGATCCCTCAATCCAATGCCACCAACACATTTTGGAAGGCAAACTTTATCCCATTTTACAAGAGCCCATTTACGGGTAGGTCCAGAACTTCCTCATAAGAAGGAACGTTGGAGTTTCTTGATTTCCTTGAGAACCCACTTGGGGGCGGCCAAGATAGAAAAGGGGTAGAGCAGCATGGAGTGAAGAACAACTTTTATGAGGACTAATCTACTGACCAAATTAAGAGTCTTGTGAGTCCAAAGGAAGAGTCGAGCCTCAAGCTTTTCTAAGAGGACTTTCCAGGAGGAGTTCTTGAGAGTCGAGGTTGTTAGAGGTGCTCCTAAATATTTGGAAGGGAGAACGACAATAGTGAAACCAAGAATACGCACTATAGTTGCTTCGGTAATAACAAGAGTATTAAAAAAGAAGATTTGTGACTTGATTTTATTGACATGGGATCCAGAGGCTTCTGAGAAATCTGACAGAAGAGATTTGAGTTGATGGGCTTCCTGAATAGATGGATGGCCAAAAAGCATGTTGTCATCAACAAACTATTGGTGAGAAAAAGTAGGGGAGTTGTGAAAGGATAAGCCTTTGAGGAGCTGAGATTGCTGGGCTATTTTGATGCTACGACCCAATCCCTCTGCCATGATTACGAAAAGGAAGGGAGAAAGGGGATCTCCCTGCCTAATTCCGCTAGAGGGATGAAAGGTGGGCGAGGGTGCACCGTTGATTAGCACAGAAAAGAAAGATGATGATAACAGACTCATAACCCACCTTACCCAAGGAGGAGCAAAACCAAACGTTGTTAGAATTTTTCGAATGTAAATCCAACTTAAGCTATCAAAAGCCTTGGATAAGTCTATTTTGAGTAGCATACCTGGTTTCTTGGATTGCTTCAGGGAATCGATTATTTCATGAGTTAGGATGATTCTATCCGTTATCTTCCTACCTTCTACATAACTGGATTTCTCAGGTGAGATGATGAGAGGAAGCAGTAATTTCAGTCTGGAAGCAATAATTTTGGAAACAATCTTATAGATTATATTGAACAAAGAGATAGGCCGATACTTATCAGGAGTGTTGGGCTCTGCCTCCTTGGGAATAAATGCAATTAAGGTGGCATTTAAACCAGGGAACATCCATCTTAATGTGAGCGATTCCTCCACCACTTGCCAAATCTCCAATTTGATCAGGTCCCAGAAGTTGTGGAAAAAATTGGAGGTGAATCCATCCGGACCCAGCGCTTTACAAGCTTTCAATTGACGCACTGCCTCTTCAACCTCCTGAAGGTCTACAGGTCAGAGAAGGAGTTGATTATGCTCCTCTGAGATTAATTTGGGAATGTTCCTCAGAGTTTTATCAATAGTTGGCATTTTGTTTATATTTGGCTCTTGATGAGCTTGCTCGAAATAATTGAGGAATTCACTTTCAATGCCTTCATGAGTTTCAATCTTTGCTCCCTGCTCATCTTGAATGTGGGATATGTTATTACTCCTTTTGCGCTGAACAGTAGTTCTGTGAAAAAACTTTGTGTTTTTTCCTCCGTCCTTCAGCCACTTTATTCTTGATTTTTGTCTCCATAGGGTTTCTTCCTATTTTTCCCTTTCTAGAATTTGTGATTAAAGATTTTCTTCCTGTTTTGATAGGTCCTCAGTTCGCCCTTCGATTATGATCCTCTGCTGCAAATTATTCATGTCTTGATTGAGGGAATTCTGAGCCTGGAAGATGTTACCAAAATAATTATGGTTCGAGTGTTTGATTTTTCCTTTGAGGTGCCTGAGCTTCCGCTGAAATTGAAACATCTTGGAACAACTAGGAGGTGAAAAGTTTCTTCATTTTGAGTTGACAAAGCTATTAAAGTCCAGATGAGACATCCATAAGGCTTTAAAATGAAAAGGTCATTGAATGTTGTGTCCAGGGTGATTCCATTGAAGGGAAATAGGCCAGTGATCAGAACCTGATGTCGGCAAGATAGAAGCAACAAATTATCCTCCCAAATGAATTGCATTGTCTGATAAAAGGAATATGTCCAAGTGAGAAGCAATCTGTTGCGACCCTTCTCTTTTGTTATTCCATGTAAAAAGACCATTGTTGGAGGGGATATCAATAAGCCAATTGTTTTGAATACAGTCTCTTAGGTGACTCCCATCTCTGTTTCCTCTGTACCTTCCTCCCTTTTTTTCTTCCAACCTTGCAATCATGTTGAAGACTCCCCCAGAAATCCAAAGAGGATGCAGCTTATTTTTATTGAGCTTTGAAAGGGTTTCCAGGATTTCGATTTTATGCATAGTTTCCTGAGGAAAATACACATTAGTCATGTGTCCATAAATGTTGGTTCCATTTATGTGAAAAATTGCTTGGATGAAGTTCTTATTTGCATGTATGTTGTTGAGAAGAATAGTGCACGCATCCCATAGAATTGATAGGCCGCCAAATGCCCCATGAGCATCCACAGTAGTTACTAGACCACCTGGCCAGGCTTTTGCTGCAATTTTTTCCAAGCATTTGAATTTCATTTGGTTTCTTGCAAGAATAGAATTTGAGGTTTTTCTTGCATGATCATGTTTTTGAGTAATCTACTTTCCTTGGGCTGTTGAGCCCTCTAATTTTCCAAGATATCAACTTCATTGGGAAGTATTAGGGTTGATGTTGAAGTACATAGTTAGCTTGGAGTATCTACTTGACTCCACTAACATTTCTCCTATTCTGATAGTTCGTTGGAGATTGATTTTCCTCCCAGGGTTTTTGTTGTCTTTGGCAATAAACTTTCCATCCCAAGGACTTCCAATCTGAACACCAAGAGAGTGATGCTTTTGAGCACGCGATAGGACCTCCACCAGGTTGTCTACTTGCCGATCTGGGATTTTTTCAAAGCTTCTTGTTTTGCATGTCTGCTCTAGTCCTAGGATATCAAGTTCTCCAATATTTATGCTCTCAGGTTCTTCCTCCATGTACGAGGATTCTTGTAGCTCTTCAGTTGTTTTTGCTGTTGTTCTGGGGCCAAGTGTTGTGTTATCGACCTCCATTCCTTGAGATTTCCAACCTGGTATTTTGATCTAGGTATGGGAGAGAGTTTTGTTGATCAGTAGATCTTCTGTGAGCGATAAGGGGATTTTTTGTGCTTCCTGTTTATCTTTGTTGGTTTCCTTATGAGGAGGAGAGGGGCTTTCAGAATCAGGATCATCAGCTCTTGCCAAAGTTTCAAAGCTATTACTGGTTGAAGGTTTGGAAGAGCTAACTGGATGCAACTTAGGGTTAGTTTCCAGTTTCTTGTGGTTTCTTCTGCGGCTAGCCACTTTGGTGAATCCATCAGGAGCAGGCTTGTCCGAGGACGTCTGGGAAGAGGGTTTTTTATTTAGAGGACAGTCCCTAAATAATTGGCCCAGATCATGAAATTTTATACACCGAAACGGTACATGCTTATAATCGATCAGCTGAACACATTCAATATCATCATGAAATAAACTTATCGCGTCTGCCATGGCCTAATTGAGGTGCATGTAGACGCAGATCCGTGCATCTGAGGTCTATCTACTGATTTTTTTTCGTCTACTACTTTGATAAACTCACCCAATGCGTTTCCGATTTATTTTGAGTCTTCCTCCCAATATTCCACAGGAAGCGAGTAAAGCCTTATCCAGGTCGGAGCCCAGCTCAGATCTTCCTTGTCAGGGTTAAAGCGCTCTACCCAACCTTTGAGATACAGACTAGAATAATTAACGAAGTATGGCCCTCCGTCCAGAACCCTGTTCCGGTCCTCTAAGCAGTTAAAAATGGCCGTAAAAAAACCCTTCGGCCCTAGTTGCAGAGTAATCTAGCCTTTTGGATTCCATTTTGAGGCTATATAGCCTCTCAACACTTTCTCAGTTGGCCAGAGGCCTATAAAATTGCTTATTAATGCATGATCCCTCATGAACTATATCCTGGGATTGATTCGGTGGCTTGGAAACTCTACTTTTGGCCTCTCAGTAGCTACTGGCTTCCATGTAGATGAACTGACCTTGGGTTGATCTTGTTTACCCTAAGCTTTTCCCTGATGTGAGCTTGGATATGTATTATCATCAGTGTGTGCCTCTAAATTGTTGTTTTCTCCATTCCGTCCTCCCCCTAAGGAGAAATCATGGGTCCTGAGATTTCCTACAGTAAACGTATGACTGCTAAACAACCAGGCACTGTCAAAGCTGACCTTGGTCAGGAGGACTCTGCCGTAGCAGGGTTTACAGAAACCCTAGAAGGAAGATCGTCATGCGCTCCCGAGTTCCATCCAACAACTCTCAAATGGATTTTTAAAGAAAACATGAATGGTTATTTAGTAATTATTAAGTTAGTATGTATTTATTAATTAAATATAAATATATTGTTTTCAAATCTAATAAGTTTTTTTTTGTAAGTAGTGGGATTTTCATTCACATTTAAAAACAAAAATTCAACCTATGCAAGTTGGTCTACCAGACTGGAGACTAGAACAGTTGCAATAAAACATTTTTTTTATCATGTGTTTATTCATCACATTACTGATATTCTTCTATCTGAAACAAAATTTCCAAAAATACATATGAATTTTTCCTTCCTCACAACTTCTATAGACCCTATACTAAAGAGGTTTAAGCCTTCAAACTGGCTTGACCTTGACACTACCATCTTGTGTAACTAAACTATATATAAGAAAAACATCACAACACTAGCAGAATAGGAGCCATAGATCCACAAAAAACATGTGATAAATGTTGGATTCAGTGAAAATTTCCATAAGGTGATCTCGCTAGTTCTGCATGTTAAGGGTCAGTCTCCTAGTGATACGCCTTAACTTGGTTCCTCGGACATAGACTCACTACAACCATTTGGTCTTTTCCATTGACCGAAGTTATGTCTAGATCACATGATATAAAATAACATTAGAATTCTTGGTCACGGTGTTCATTCTATCGTTTTGGCACTCTCTAATGTCTACCAATGTTCACAACTAAGTTTCCAGGTGCTCCATATGCTTTTGGATGATTTCCAATTGTTTTCACCATGGAGCTTGCTTTCCCAAGTGCATGCTAGTCTTAGCAATCACCTTCTGCATGAGCATGCTGATGCACCATGTAGTATCCACAATCTTTTGGAAAATGGTTTCATGGGTCTTCGTGACCCCTGTATAAATTATCCAGTACACCTCTTCCACCACTCGACCCTCAGATTTTTTGGCTCTCTATTCCCTGACATCCTATTCTAGTGATGCTAGGATAACTTTCACCTTCTCTGTGACTAAATTAGGATATGATTGCATAGCTTCCTAGTAAATTGTCTCCATTCTAGTTTTCTTATAGGGGGTTTCCTTCTATGGGCCTACTGAAGGAATTCCTTGATGATAGGTCTACCTAAACCAATCCATATTGTTGTGATTATAGAACCACCAAAGCCGAAACAAGGTTGTTTTAATTTTTCCAGTCGTTTGAACTCCTTGTCACCATGTTTCACTATGAAAATATTCCAAATGAATATGGAAATAAATAGTTGTTAATGTGCACACTCCATATTTTCTACTACTCTAAAACATTCCTAATTATACCATTATTTCCCATTTAGAGTGTGATATGCTACACAAATTCATCTGTGAAAGCCTCCCACATCCCCTATTCATCAGCTCTAGATTTGACATAGACATTAACTACTTCCAATAACAATTATTTTGGAATGTATTAATGCCTCTTGTCAATACCATGAGAGAAGTGGGGATCATACTGAGGTTAGTACCTCCATCTTCCACCGTCTTTGCTACTGTAATCATCCATGTACCCTATGCTTGATTTTTTCTAGGACCACCTAATTTCATCATCCTTCTGTCAGATTGGTTGCATGTTGGATCGGGTTCTCAACATTTGTTAATTATTTATCGTGTCTTAAATTCCCCCCATTCTGGGGTTTATGAAATCCTCAATGTCCTCTTCCCGATGTGGACCTTTCTCAAGCCAATTTATCTCATCTAGATGAGCACAATTGGATTTTAATAGTTTGTGTTTGAAGCATACCCATTTGCACTCAAAATTCTCTTTGGTCCCACTAACACCCTCATTAGCCAACCTATCATCCACCTTGTTCACTGATATGTGTAACAGGTTGAACTCGACAATTTGCATGGTCGGCATGTGTCCTTGAATTAGACTTCTGATATTTGCTAGTTTGTATTGAGTCATGAGCTTACCTATGTTGGTGCCACAATAGAGTTGCTTTGCAACCCTTATCAATACCCCTTGAATAGTGATGTTGTGAATTCTTTTGTGAACAAGAAGCTCTAACCCCATTCCAATGCATGAAATTATGCAATGTTATTTCTGTCTTCTCCCATATTATTGAAGTAAATACTTTGAATCCTTCCTTCGTTGTCTCTTATTACACCCCCACCCCAACCCCCCCCACCATACTAGCTTGAACTAGGTTTGCCTTTAAAGGCCCCATCGAGGTTTAATTTCAGAAATCCCTGAGCTTGTGGAAACCATGATGTTGTATCTCCTTGGAGTTGGGATTCCTTCCTCATGTTATGGTAAGCTTCTGAAATTGTCAGCCCTATAATTTCTAGGATTCTCTTTTCCTAGTACATTGAGTTGTTGTCCTCCAAGTTTTTAATTTTGCTACTGAGGACTTTTTCTCATATTTGTCGTAGGATTTTTGCAATTAGGATAGTGGATGTCAAATATTTACCCAAATTACAAATCTTAGACTGAAACATTTTCCATGATTTGTTCTCTCTAATTTCTTTGTTTTTTCTGAATGTTGTCTCGTTACTTCTCCAATTGAAAAAACACTAGAGATACCTAGTCATGTAGGGTAGTAGTATAATCACACTAATTAAGAAGGTGGTTGATGGCTTCCTCTTTATTCTCACAATGAATTCATCTTGGGGGTCCAATGAAACCTCTTCAACATAGGTTTTCCCAAGTTAATATATTTTTGTGCATCTCCAACCATGTGAACAATTTTATTTTCATCCAATGAGGGATAAAACAAAGTTTGTTCCACATAGGGTATGCCATTTCCTATTGGTGTCATATTATGTAAAGGTCAGCTTCCTTTAAAGTAAATTTTCCTCCATGTTCTCTTCACCATCTTAACTGGTCTTCATCCTCTGAGAAGAAGATCTTTCTTCTTTATATCTCATTGTCCAGGTCTTTGCCAATATCAGCTAGTTGCTACTCTGACTCGCAGCTCAAAGTTATCCATTTTAACCATTTAGGGTTTAATCCCTCTGGGTCTAAATACTAGTGGACTTCCCATTTCCTAACTCTATGCATTTCCTTCTAAAGTTCCATTCTCGCTTGCGAGGCTAAAGGTTTCTGTTGTCATGCATCCTTTGAGAATAGGGATATGTTACCATTTTCGATTTCTAAAAAATAATATTCTTGTATTATCGCTCGATATTTCCATAACAGAGTCAAGGTGGATAAGCCCACCATCTTATCATTAAACCTGATTAGGGTTTGGGGGTTCGATTCTCGAGCATATTTTTCTTTTCATAAGGAATCCCAAGGTAGTGTAACATCCTTAATCCATCTCCACAATAGTTTTGAGCCACAAGCCTCCTTTACTATCTCGGGATCCTAAATACCTGAACGACCCTTGGATTTTGGTTTGCAAGTTTTTCCCCATCCTACCAAGGGAAATTTTTTCCTTTCCTCAACTACCCTCCAAAGTAAATTCCACTCAATTTTTCTTTTTTCTTGGAGGACCATTTTGGGGATTGGTAAAATAGAGAGAAAATACATAAGGATGGCTTCAAGTATCTTTTTTGTAAGCATTGTCCTACCAATTAAAGTTAGATGTCTAAAAGTCCACCTATTAACATTATGTTATAATTTAGATATTAGGGTTTCCAAGGTTGACTTTTTGCAATATTTATATGTCAATGGTATTCCCTGATAACTTGATTGTGGTTATTTCCTTTAGAATCTTAGGATATTTATGATATTCCTCTACAAAAAGATGTGAGTTTTAAAATATAAAATCGTTTCTTTTACGTTGTTAACCTCCATACTAGGAGCTTTAGTGAAGTCATCCAATATTTGCTTGTAGGCCTTACATTTTTTTACAGTGGACACACCATGTAGAATTGTATCTTCCATGAACTCTTGATGGGTAGTTGGGTCACATTTTGGGTCAAGTTGTAACCCTTTTATCCCCCCTACAATGGTATATTATTTAATGTTGGTACTAAGTGCGTCCATTTCCAGAATAAAGGGAAAAATAGATAGTGGGACTCCCTTTCTCAAGCATCTTGTGGGGGAGAAAGGCCTAGTTGGGGCCCCATTGACCATATTTTAAAAGCTTTGGTTAGTGACCAGTGACATAGCCTATTGGACCCAATATGTATTAAATTTCAAATCCCGCAACATTCTCTCCATATATTCCCAACTGAATCTGAAATAAGATTTTTCTATGTCTAATGGCATTACATTTCCTTTGTTTTTTGGTACATCAGGGAGTGGATGATTTCATGAGATTGGGTTACGATGAAACATGTCTGCTCTTCTATGATCATAATTGGGAGCAAAGGATTCAATCGATTTACTATAACTTTGGAGATGATCTTATATATAACATTACAAAGAGTGATTGAATGATATTGGTCTGGGAAGTTTTCTTCCTTTTATATTGGGATCATAGTAATGAGGGTGGAATTGAAGGCCTTAAGAATTATTATTGATCTAGGAGAGTCTTCTACTACTTCATAAATGTCTTGGCCTACAATATCCCAATATGGTTTAAAGAAATCCATCGTAAATCCATCTTGGCCATAGGATTTTCCATTTGGCATATCCTACACTATTTTTTACAAATCCTCCAAGGACATGGGACTCACAATATTAGATTTCTACTCCTTCATGAGTATCCTTGGGACATTCTTAACTTTTTTATGGATATCGGTCGATTTGTCTCCTTGGGAGTTTGTGACAATTTCCTGAAAACATTAAACCAAAATATGCTCAATATCTTGATGGTTATTGAATGTGTTCCCATCTCTATCCTTTAGTTTTATGATTTTCTTATGATTCCTATGGGATAATATGTTTTTGTGGAAGACATTAGTGCTCCTATCTCCTTCCTCAAGCCATTGAATATGAGATTTTTGTTTCCATAATTTTTCCTCTTGTCTACATCTCTCCTCACATTCTCGTTGGAGGGAGTGCTCCTATCCTTTATTTTCTTTGTTATATCACTCCTAAGATATAGTTATTTGAATATCCTCAATTTCTTTTACTATTTATTTCTGGACTAGAAGACATTGCCAAACTCATTCCTATTCCTAATTTTGATCTTATCTTTGACTTGATTTTTTTTGTAGTCTAAACATCTTAGAGACTCTCACTTCTCCTCCTCCTACCATCATATTTTGATATTTTCCACAAATTTAGAATGATCCAACTAGAATCCCTCAAACGTGAAGGGTCTATTTGTTAGCGTTCCCATAATATGGGCCTCTAGAAGGACAGGCTAGTGGTCAAAACCACAACAATGTAGGATATTGGTTTCTAGAGTGATTCCCTGTAGGATTATATCCTCTAAAACTAAGAATCTATCCAACAAAGAGGTAACCAAATGTTTTCCCTCTATTTTATTATTCTAGGTTTACATTACATTGTTTACTTCTATGTCCACTACTTCATTTTATCGGCCAAATTCTAGAAACTCTATGAGTGATGACCTGATATCCTTGTTCCTCCTTTCTTTTCCTCTATAGAGAGGATCATCTTATAATACCTTACCAATACCCATTTTTAGATTGCGTACCCTTTTTGGAGATTCGCTAAATATTGGATGAAGTTGAGATTCTCATACATAATTTGGGGGACATACACATCAGCACATAGTATTGGATCAAGTGAACCAAGATATTTCATAACTATATACAGGGAGTACCTAGTGGATTCATTAGAGATAAGTTGTACCTTCACGGGGTTCCACATGGTTAAGATTCCTCCTCCAACATTCTCAGCTTCAATATCTACATAGTTATATCTCTCCAAAAAATTCCCTCTACTTATTTTTAGGCGATTTGTTGAGAAATTAGTCTCTTGAATGAAAATGATATTTGGGTTTTATTTTTTCATCTTGTCATTAAGAATTGTTTGTTTTCTTTGGCTATTCAACCTCATAAATTCCATGTTAAAACGTTTATTGGAATAGAGGGGGGTAGGACTTAGGGTGTAAGGATTTCATCTTACTTGAGTTTATCAATAGGGAACCGAGCTCCTATAGGGTAGAAATGTTGGATTTCCTTCCTTTTTTCTGACGAGCCTTCTTAATAGCCTAGATTCTTTCGGTGCTAAGTCTCACTCCAAAACCTTTTGACTCAACATGCAATCTCATGGTTCCCCTTAGTCTAGTTTCTTCCCTAGTCAGGACAAGTTATTGTACCCAATCTATTGGTTCTTTGGGGATTCATTCTAGTCCTCGTGCCTTTCACTATTCTAATAGATGTGGTAGATATAATCCTTCTCGTTACAAAATATCCTTTATATCTGCATCTTTTGTCCCTACCTCACCTAGACTCATATCCAAGTCATCATTTGACTTTTGAGATTGGGTAACGTCTCCTAGATCTCCTTCCTTCACTTGGGATTAGCATGGTTTCCCCATGACTTTTGCATTGGTTCGAGGATCCTACATCATTATTTCCCATGTCTATGGTTCTTGATATTTGCAGATCTCTTTTTCATCTGGTAGGGTTTCATCAAATAGCATGTCATATCAATTATTGCATTCCTTGTTTTCCCTGGAAGGCTTCTCTTATTGTTTTCTTCCTGTTTTAACATTTATACCCATTTTTTTGAAACCCTCGGAGTCCTTGTCTGAATGAGATCTTGGGTTCTCTATTTTGACATTGACAGACCATTCTCTGAAGATATTCTCATGTTTATGGCATCTTTTACATCATAAATTAATTTTCTCATAGCTAGTGATCTATGACCAAATTTCATCATCTAATTGCAAAGTTAATACATCTAGGAGAGAACCTGATATATGCATTTCGACATAGGTCTAAAAATACATAATGTATTTACCCAGCTTGGTTGAATCTGATAGCTTCATAAATCATCCTAGCAAGTTATTGATAGCTTCTATATTTTTTGGTGGCTAGTAATCTAAAAGAAAATGATATAATTTTATCTATACTAGAATGAAGGTAAAGGTTTATTCTTCTTGTAAATTTCTCTTTCCAGGTTTTCATGTATAGCGTTATTGAGGAAAGAAAGTACAATCCTCCCTCAAAGACCATATGTCTGTCTCCTAGGTTAGAAAATATAGTTGAATAGAATGCTTTGGATCTGAGATGGGGTTCAACTCTCCCATTGGGTTTCTAGACATACTGAATCTAGGATTGTAGTAGTTTCTCATTTTTCCAAATCCCCTTAAATTTACATATCAACGCCTACATTTTCATGTGGTCTTTGTGGGCTTCGTTTTTTTGGTATGTGAACACCACCTTAGGGTTCTTTGTTTTCTTTGGCTTACATGTGCCATTTGGGCCTAGATGTGTAGGCCCCAGTCCTTTCTCTAAGGACTCTCTGTTAACTTCTTTGGAATTTGTGTTGTTTTACTTCACATCCTTTGTTGACCCTGCCTAGTTTTTTTCTTATCTAGTCTCCCATGTTCCATCACTATGAGACTATAACTCAACTTGGGTTCATTTTCCTATGTGAAGCAAGAAATTAGAATAGGAGGGAGCAAAGATCCCTCCTCCTGTTGCTACCATGCAGATTCAAAACTTTAGAGAATTTGGTTTTTCCGTATTCTTGGTTACTCTACTTGTCCCTTCTCTTGATGTATACCAATTAGGAATAAGAATAGTTATTTAATTTTTAATAATAAAATGGATCTTAGTTTATAACTATTATTTATATTTTATATATATTTCACATATCTATATTTATAAAAATATTTTTATTTCTAATTATATGTTAATTTTGTTAACAATATTAATCACTTTTATTTAAATTTATTCTAGTGTGATATCCATTTACGAAATTTTCATTTTTATTAATGAAACATAATTACAATATAAGAAATTGAAATGAACAAATTTATTATTTTATTCTTTATTACATTTTGATTGAGGTGACATTATGGCTCTTTTTGTTTCTAGGTTGAGCCTAGGTCAGAGCCATCCTACTTATTAGATGGAAGAAGAATGAACCACCCATAATGCGATGCTTATCACCATAAATGTGTGAAGCTCAGTTGATCATGGATGCCCCTTGGGATAATTTTTAACTCCCCAAAAGTGGTTTCCATTCTCAACCCCTCCCCATAGAGTTTCAACCTAGTACCCAGTTGGTACTAAACCTCATGCAAGACAACTAGTTTATGACTCATGAGTGAAATATTATTATTATTTTAGTTAGTAGTTATTTTTAGCCAAAAGGGGGGTGGGCTATGAGGGGACTTCCATCATTCAGGCCGCCCAAATGGCTAGTGGATGTGGTAGCATGTGGCGATAATAATTTTTATGATAGACACCCTCTTGTGATCTCACTTGAGGTGAGATGAATGTAATGTCCTCGATCCCAAGCCCATGCAATACAAAATCTTTGAGATGTGACCATCGTGTTATGACATTCATGTCCCCACATGTGTGGTCACTAGTTTCAATGCAGTTGTATCCATTTTCCTCCTCATAGTGTTAATTCTCTTATTTGAAGCTATGGGGCACCTGTTCCCCTTGTCTGTAATTCCCACCTCGGATATCATTAACAAGAGCTTGGGGATTTTTCCGTTCCACTTTTATGAGCTTAAGCCAGGCTGATCTCTTAAATTGAAGTTCTATTTTTTGGCTTAAAAAATAACGAAGTTCCCCTCCCCATCTAAAGTTCTAGTGGAACTTTCCATTTTTCTTCCAGGACTATTGACTCATATTTTATGTTTCACTTTCACATCTCAGTAGGTGTGATTGCAAGTGAGCATGCTATCGCCTGACATATAATATTCTACTGCATATTGGAAACTGACCGTTATAGCACTAGACCACTATAGTGGTTCTTGATTTGATAGTATATGGTTTCCATTATTTTCTTTGTTTGACTTTGTTTGCTAGTATTATAGTTTCTACACTGACCTGCTTAGCTTTCATTTCTTCTATCACCCTTTGTATTCGTTTGAGACTTCTCTCAAATCTTTGCACTCCTCCTTGTGTTCTCCTAAATCTCTATATTGATCTATTAGTCCTTTTCGTTCATTTTTTTTCTGCTTTTATATGATTCCTTAGTACATTTAACACTTTTCGTTGTCCATCATATGCACTTACCACTTCTCTGTTACAATTTGATTTCCTTCCTTATCTGTAACTTTTTCTTTCATCTGATTCTCTATTATTGGGTCCCCTCCACTGCTTACATGGCATATCCTAATGATTCCATCCCTTATCCACTCATCTTCTCACTATCAGATCCTTGTCTAGCCTTATGATATACCCCATCAACAAGCATGTATCTATCAAGGTGTTGCCTACTATAAAACAACAAGCCTCTTGGTCGCACACATGTCCACCGGCTTCGCGAACAAATTGCCATGTTTTTTACCTAAATCAACGTGCCATCCAGAAGGAGTTAGCTTGTATGACACAAGGAGATTTCCAATAGAAACAAATATTGAATATAGAGTTTCTGGTTGATCTGGTTGACTGGATCCTAGATGTTGGTCACACAAGAGGCTGCTTTATTAGAATTTGGATATTCTCCTTGGTATAATTGTAGAAAATCCTTTAGATTCACAAGCTAATGCCATTTTCTAAAGCAAGAGACAAGAATATACTTCTACTCTTTACAGCGAAAGCCCATAAACATCGAGCAAAAAATAATCAATAGAGGAAGAGAATCAAAGGCACATAACACAATAAATATTAGGGGAAAGCCACAACTCAAAACCCTCTATCTATTTTTCATAAATCCAAAAAATCAAGGTGAAATTAGCTTGTTCTCTCTATAAAAATCCTAGCACTCAACAAATTAAACCTCGAACTCATAAAAACGATCAAGGCCAAATCTTAGACTCTTCACAAGCTATCCAAGTCTCTATTCCAACACGTAATTCCTATGGAGGACAGCTTGTATTTAAATGGAAATAAAGCGTCTAAAAACTACGCAATCCCTTAGGGATCAGTTCTTGAATGCATGCACTATTAGTGCAACTCAGAAAAAACTAAAACAAATAGTACACTGGCCCTGCACTCTACCCTCAATTGGGTCTTTCTCAGAATCAACATGCATGGGTTTTTTATGAGTAAATATTCAGTTAACTAGAATGGAACTGGTGGAGTTCATTAGTAACACCACTAACTGTTAACTCACTATTAGTTCTCTCAATCAATTTGAAAACTAATTTAATTGACTCATGAAACTGAGTATTTCATTTTACAACTCACAATGAGCTCATATTGGACTCCTACAAAGTAGGGAGAACATACATGTGATGATAGAAAAACTTCCAACTCAAATTTCCTAAGTTAAGTAAGTTTAATAAACTTAATTTAATTATTTTAAGTTTCTGTGAGAATAGAATTCGAATTTAATTCGCAGTTTAGCTCAACGAAAAATTAAACTGCAATTTATTGTCTCCATTTCTCAACAATCCCTCTCAACAAGAAATGGATTATCAACTACCCCGATCTTGTCTCTGTGAAAATTGAATTTAAATCTTGAAAATGCCTTTGTCAAGATGTCAACATCTTGCTCCTCCATGGAAATGTAATCTAACAACATGATTTGCCTCAATACACAATCTTTGAGATGATTATACCGGATATCAATATGCTTGGACTGATCATGAAAAACTGGATTTTCATAGAGTTTTATACAACTCTTATTATCACAATAAATTGAAATCGGATCCGTCTACTGACCAAACAAACCAAGAAGGATCTTCCTCGTTCAGATAGCCTAGCATGTTCCCTATCTTGTAACCATCAACTATGCCTCTTCCGAACTGAGTGCCACAGATGTATGTTTCCTGTTTTACAAAGAAACTTCCACTGACTTGATAGTAAAGATCCCTCTTGATGTGCTCTTCCTCCTGGATGGACTCCCTACCCAATCGACATCAGTGAAACCTTGAAGCTTCACTCCCTCTGTCCATCTATAACATAACCCAAATTAAGTAGTGCCGCTAAGGTATCTCAATACATGCTTTGTTGATCCAAGTAGATATTGGTGGCCACCTGCCAAGTCCACTTGAACCCCTCCCATTATTTGTTTCAGCTTCTCAATTTCCTTAACTCTAGCATGGTTTACTACTTTTAGCAGTTTTTCGGGTCGTGGACTTCTGGAGTTGTTTTGAGGCCCTAAACGACGTTTTTTGGGAAAATTGGGAGCAACATGGGTCCATGGATTGATATTGTTCTTCCCAAAGTTGTATTTCTTGGATAGATATTTCTAACAAGATATTGTGTGCGTCAAATAGAGATCATATGCCAAAGTTACAACCCTAGGAATTTGATGTACCAATTTACCCAAACGGGGCCGACAGCTTGGCATTTTGTGCTCTATGGTTAGGTTTTTGGATGTTTATGGTTTTCCATTTTATCTTAACAATGAATAGTCCTTCAAGCATCATGTTAACACAGTCCAGAGCCATGTAGAGGCCACATCTCTTCTCAGAGATAAGCTACCATCGCCTTAGCTAGTTTATTTCAATTTCTGTTTGTAAGCATATTTCAGTATTTTACATTAATGAAATGAAGTATTATTTCTGTTGCATCTTTATGTTTATGGTTATCTCTGTAATTTGTTGCATTTTGTTTAAATCCAGATCAATGGTATCAGAGCGATCTGCTTTTTCTCTATTTTTCTTTGCATGTCCCCAACGAGGTCAGGGTATAAGGAGTTAGGGCTTGAACTAGTCAAACATTTGCAAGACCAGCCTCATAAATCCTGATAGTCTCCCACGGTGAATGAAAAGAAAGATAAGGGGGCATTGTTGACATTATGATTCTAGTATGGCTCTATGATACAGGTGTTGTACTTGATGGCAACTCACTCAAATGACAATGGTCTGTTCAGGCTCTCAAAATGATGGAAATTAAGAGGCTCGTAGGAGAATGGTTCCAAAAGGTGCGGACCTGCAGGTTCACCATGCAGGAGGTGTAGTCATATCTGCAGGTTACCCGTTCAGTAGGTGCAGAACCCCAGTTCACTCACTTCAAGGCAGAGAAGCGCGCTCACGTGGGGTTTCTTATGTTTGGCTCATGGTATTTAGCCCGCCATTTATGATGCTTTGGTTTTGGCTCGTGGTATAGGCTCTATTTTAGCTCCGGTTTGGATCCCTTGTATTAGTTATTAATGGTTTTGTCCCATGGTATGAATAAGGGCTTGACTATAAATACGGAAGGAGATCACTTGGCTAAGGCAACTTTTAAAGTGAATATCTTAAGATCTGAAATATTGGGTTATCAATGTAAAATGCTTGATCTAAATCAAAGTAAATTTGAAGGTGAATCTATGAAGTCGTGATCTCTCGGGCGCATGTTCAGATCTGTGGAGTTGACTGACTGTGGCACATTGTAGGACTGTAAATTTGGCCCTAATCAGAAGTCCACAGGTGATCCATAGGCGCAGTGCGGGGGTACACAGCTCAGTGAAAGGCTCAGTCCGGGAGTACACTGCGAAACCAAAGGTGTAGTGCAGGGTACACAGCACAGGAGAGGGCACAGTGCGGGGCACATGCAGTTCAGAAAAGGGTGAAGTGTGAGGTACACAGGCGAGAAGAAGGCACAGTGCGAGTGTACGCAGTATGTCAGAAGTAAAGGTGTGGATCTGAAGAAAAGTACGTAGAGCAGAAAGAACAACAAGTGCGGATCTGCACATTTCAGTCTCAGAAGAGCTGCAGATATACACAGACCACTGTTGGTGAAGTTGCGGTCTTATCTTGAAACTATTGTTGATTGTCCTTTATCTATTGCAGAAGAGTTCTGGGTTTATATTTCTGGTACTATCTTTCTGTTTACAACATTCTGAGAAATTGGGTGATTCATTGGTACATTGTATAAGGAGATTGGGTGATTTTCATGTACTTGATGATTATTTGATGTTCATGGATCCAGTTTGAAAATTAATGAAACATGGTCCTTAAAGAAGTAAAAGAGCTAAGGGGGTTATAGCTCCCTTCCAGGAGATACTGGAAAATGAGAGAGAGTTGTAGCTCTCTGCAGGTTGCAACCTATGTACTGGTAAAGGACTGCACCAGTACAAAATCATTGTAAAAGAAGTTTCTAATTGAAAGAAGATAGAGACATATTGCAGCAGGTGGTTTTCACCCACATTGGGTTTCCACCTTATATCTGGTTTTCTTTGGTGTGACTATCTGTTTTTCTTGTTTCATGCTCATTATTATATACAAGTTAATGATCAATAAATTAAGGAAGGCATATTGAAAAGATTTTGACAATACTGATTCACCCTCCCCTCTCAGTATTATTTCCAACAATTGGTATCAGAGCAGGTCCTTCAAAAGAAGCTTGATCGCTTGACGAAAGATCTTTCATCATGAGCAACTATGAGAGGGAAGCATCAATTAGGCCACCGGTGTTTGATGGGACAAACTTTGTATACTGGAAGGTAAGAGTTACTGCATATCTTCAATATCTTGGTACTGAAGTCTGGGATATCATAGATATAGGGTATACTTTTCCATCAGCAACTCCTACAGATCCGGCTGAGAAGAAGAAATATGAAACAAATGCAGAGGTGGTTAATACTCTATTGGGATGTCTATCACAATCAGAATTTGTCAAAGTCATGCAATATAAATCCGCAAAGGAAATATGGGACAAGATTTTTCTAAGCTATGAAGGAGATGATCAGGTAAAACGAGCAAAACTACAAACCCTCAGGATTCAATATGAAAATCTCAAGATGTACAATGATGAGAGTGTGGCTAACTATTTTCTTCATGTGTATGAGATTGTAAATTGTATGAAAAATTTGGGTGAAGAAGTAAAAGAGGCTGTTGTGGTTGAAAAAGTTCTAAGATCTTTGTCCCCTAGGTTTGAATCTAAAGTTTCTGCAATAGAAGAAAAGGAGAATCTTCAAAACCTTAAATGTCACAGTTGCATGGGATTCTAACTACTTATGAAATGAGGAAAGGAGGACCGTCAGATAGGAGAGAAGCTACCTTCAAAGCTTCTGCAATGGAATTTACTATGATTGTGGACACATATCAGAAGAATAAGAATCAAATTTGTCCAAAATCTTCAATGGGGCACTGGACGATTCCGAGGTAAGTTACCATTCAAATGCTTTGCTTGTGGAAGAGTAGGTCACTATGCTGCCAAATGTCCTCACAAGGATAAGATTGACAAGGGGAAAGTTCTTGTTAGATGGAACAAGAAACAGAATGCAAAGAAGAAAAGCTATTACACTCATGAAGATAGTGATGGACTATCAAATAGCGATGAAGATGAAAGAGGTAATAACTATAAACTTATAATGGCTTTTGAAGATGATGATTACATGGATGCTATAGATATAGATGGCTTTTATGAAGATATTGGTAACTCAAAACATTCTTAGAAGAAAAGAATATGATTATTGATACCCTGCATTTTCAACTTGATGAAAAGGAAAAATCTGTTGAGAAGTTAGAATGTGAAGTTGTTGGGTTTAGAAAAGAAATTGAGAAAACAAAGGCCCTTAATCTTAAATTTGTTAAAGGATCTGAAACTCTTGATGAGATTATCAGTGTCCAGCATTCCCCTCTAATAAAGACAGTTCTGGGGTATAATGGAGAAGCATCTCAAGCCTCCACCTCTAAAAGTTATCTTGATGTAGCAAGAAGGAGTGAGCAAAGGCCTAATAGAAATCATCAGGTAAATCAGGGACAATCTTCCTCAAGGAAGAACAAAGACTATCAAAAAAATCGGGGGCATGCTACCTTAAGGACAAACTACAACCAGCCACAGGTAAAATCTTCCCAATTTTCTTCAAAAATGGATGGTAGTAGAAACTACAATCGGTTGGATGATACTCGAAGAAATTTCTTCAATGGCCAATGTTTCTCTTGCCATAACTTTGGTCACAAAGCAGCTCAATGTGTTGCCTATAAGACAATCATGACTAGAGAAGCTCAAAAACAAAGAAGTATGCCTACAATCAGGAGGAGAACCTATAACAACTTCTCCGCCCTGGAAAGAGAAATTGAATGTTCTATTTGTAATAATTTTGGTCATGAAGATTTTGAATGTAGGAGCAGGTTTTCAAAGACAACTCAGAAGGAACAAACCTCAAGTGCAAGAACATGGAGAATGAAGGAACGACAACCAGAAAGATGTGGGATATATTTATATGCAGAAGGACAGGAAAATCAATGGTACATCGACAGCAGATGTTCGAAGCATATGACAGGTGATAAAGAAAAACTTGAATCATATACTGCTTTAGAAAAGGGAAAGAAAGTCTCTTTTGGAAATGATACTCTGGCAGCCATAAAAGGAAAAGGCATTGCTCAGTTGAAAGAGGATGTCAAAGCTGGAAATGTTTTATATGTTGATGGCTTGAAACATAATCTATTGAGTGTCATTCAGATGTGCGATAATGGAACCGAGGTGATATTTCGATCAGATGGGTGTAGTGTCCGTGATCTTGATACAGGAGAAACAGTTATCAAAGGCAAAAGAACTCCAAATAATCTATACATATTTGAAGAAGGAGAACAACGATGTTACTTGAGCAAGAATGATGAACATTTCTTATGGCACCGAAGGTTGGGGCATCTAAGCTTTTCACAAATAAGGAAAGCATGAAAATATTAGGCAGTTCGTGGTCTTCCAGACATCAAAATTCCAGACAACACCATATGCAAATCATGTCAGTTTGGGAATCAAACCAGAACTAACTTCCCTGAGAAGGAAGGACCAGCCAGCAAACCTCTTGATCTAGTTCATACAGATGTATGTGGTCCATTCAGCAGAAGGTCACCTTGAGGAGAAGAATACCTTATATTATTCATCGATGACTTCTCCAGGATGGTTTGGCTAAGACTTATGAAACACAAGGACGAAGCATTCGAAAAATTCCAATCCTTCAAAGCCTTGGTTCAAAATGAATCAAATTACAAAATTAAGTGCCTCAGGTCTGACAGAGGTGGGGAGTTTACCTCAAATGAATTTTTCGATTTCTATGAAGAGCATGGAATAAGAAGGGAATTCTCTACAGCCAGGACGCCTCAGAAAAATGGAGTTGCGGAAAGGATGAACAGAACAATCCAACAAATGGCTCGTGCTATGCTTGATGAGTCTGGAACTCCCGCAACCTTCTGGTTGAAGCGCAATATGCTGCGGTTGTTATTCTCAACAAAACAAATGTCCGAGTAAACAACACTCAAACTCCGCATGAACTCTGGTATGGTGAGACTCCTTCGGTAAAGCATTTCAAAATTTTTGGGAGCAAATTCTATATTAAGAATATTGATGAACATATTTACAAACTTGAACCTAGAGCAGATGAAGGCATTCTTCTTGGTTATTCTCCCTACAACAAAGCATATAAGTGTTATAATAAAAGACTTGGAAGAATTGTTGATAGCATTGATGTTGTGGTTGATGAAAAAGGATATATCCCTAGGCAAGTAAATCATGATGATATCGAAGAGGATGAAGACTATTCTCCAAATCAGATTGATGATGAAGAAGAGACCCATGAAGAAGAAACCCATGAGGATCCAGAGGAACAGATAAGGATAGAAGAAAAAACTCCTTCTAGGTATGTTCAAAAGAATCATCCAGAATCACAAATTTTCGGGCAAAAGGAGGCTGGCATACAAACAAGAAGAACAATTGCAGAAGCTTCAAGCTATTTGGCATTACTCTCCTCCACTGAACCACAAAATGTAAGAGAATCTTTCCAAGATGAATTTTGGGTCAATGCAATGGATGAAGAACTTGAGCAGATTGAAAAGAACAACACTTGGGAGTTGGTTCCTAGACCAAAAGATAAGAATGTCATAGGGACAAAATGGATCTTCAAGAAAAAGTTGAATGAAAATGGTGATGTTATTAGAAACAAGGCTAGACTTGTTTGTAAAGGGTATGCTCAACAAGAAGGAATATATTTTGAAGAAAATTTTACTCCTGTTTCTAGACTTGAGGCCATCTGAATGTTCCTTGCTCTCTCAAGCTTTCAAAAGTTCAAAGTTTTTCAAATGGACATGAAATCTGCCTTTCTAAATGGGGACTTAGAAGAAGAAGTGTACATTGAGCAACTAGATGGTTTCATCCTTGGGAATGATCCAAAACTTGTATGCAGACTAAAAAAGGCTCTATATGGTCTTAAACAAGATCCAAGGGCTTGGTACTATCGATTAGACAAATATCTTCATCAACAAGGTTTTTCAAAAGGATCAGTAGATAGTAATCTTTATATAAAAATTGAAAATGACAAATTGATAATACTTGTTGTGTATGTAGATGACATTATCTTTGGCAGCAATGAAGAAGCTATGAGTCAAAGCTTTGCCTTGGTGATGCAGAAAGAATTCGAAATGTCTTTGATTGGAGAACTGAATTACTTTCTTGGATTGCAAATACAACAAAATGAAGGCGGGACCTTCTTGTCTCAAACCAAGTATCTCAAACAGATTTTGAAGAAATATGGCATGGAAGATGCAAAACCAGTATGTACACCCATGGTAACAGGATGTAACCTCAGTGAAAATGATGAATCAGCGGCAGTGCATCAACCAACCTACAGATCTATGATTAGAAGTCTACATTATTTGATAGGTACCTGACCAGACATCATGCATGTAGTGGGAATAGTTGGAAGATTTCAGGCAAATCCAAAGGAAACTCATCTTCAGGTAGTGAAGAGAATTTTCAAATATCTTCAAGGGACTCAAAATTATGGCTTATGGTATCCTAGAGATACAGATCTCTACACTTCAGCTTTATACAGATGCAGATTGGGCCGGAAGCGTGGATGACAGGAAGAGCACAAGTGGTGGTGCATTCTTTATGGGTTCCAGATTAATATCTTGGTTCAGCAAGAAACAAAGTTCGATTGCCTTGTCCACAGCTGAAGCAGAATATGTTGCTGCTACATCTTGTTGCACTCAAGCTCTTTGGATGATGCAGACCTGGCAGGATTTTCAAATCACTTTTACACCACCTATCTCCATCTTATGTGATAATACAAGTGCAATCAGCATTTCAAAGAACCTAGTCATGCATTCAAAGACCAAGCACATACCGATCAAGTATCATTTTCTCCAGGAACAAGTGCTTGAACAAAAGGTCAAGTTGGAGTATGTTCCTTCTAAGGAACAAGTTGTTGATATACTCACTAAACCACTGCCCAGGGAGACCTTTGAATACCTCAGGTAAAAGCTGGGGGTTGTTGATGCATCATCTTGTTGTTGAATCTCTTCTAAGTGTTGGTTGTACACAAGGTTCATCTGGGTATATGCGTACATGTGCTGGTGTGCAGATTGGTCAAAGATCCAACGACACAAGTTCAGGGGGAGCATATAATGCATTGTTGGCATTATGGAGGAGGTACAAAAGGAGATCATGGATGCTGGTCTGAACATTGCTGCAATATGTCTCTTGGTCATTTATGGTCTTTGTAGATCTAGTTTATAGTCAAGGGGAGCATGATCTTAGGGGGAGCATAACCCTTTGCCCTTGATTTCAAAGGGGGAGAATGAAGTTGAGGATCTTGAGGTTTCCATCAAGTCCAAAGGGGGAGATTGTTGGCATTATGATTCTGGTATGGCTCTATGATACAGGTGTTGTACTTGACGGAAACTCACTCAAATGAAAATGGTATGTTCGGGCTCTCAAAATGATGGAAATTAAGAGGCTTGCAGGAGAATGGTTCAAAAGGTGCTGACCCGCAGGTTCACCGTATAGGAGGTGTGGTCATACCCACAGGTTACCCGTTCAGTAGGTGCGGAACCCCAGTTCACTCACTTCAAGGCAGAGAAGCATGCTCACGTGGGGTTTCTTATGTTTGGCTCGTAGTATTTAGCCCGCCATCTATGATGCTATGGTTTTGGCCTGTGGTATAGGATCTATTTTAGCTCCGATTTAGATCCATTGTATTGGTTATTAATGGTTTTGTCCCATGCTATGAATAAGGGCTTGACTATAAATAGGGAAGGAGATCACTTGGCTAAGGAAACTTTTCAAGTGAATATCTTAAGATCTGAAATATTGGGTTATCAATGTAAAATGCTTGATCTAAATCAAAGTAAATTTGAAGGTGAATCTATGAAGTCGTGATCTCTCGGGTGCATGTTCAGATCTGTGGATCTTACTGACTGTAGCACATTGGAGGACTGTAAATTTGGCCCTAATCAGAAGTCCACAGGCGATCCATAGGCGCAGTGCGGGGGTACGCAGCTCAGTGAAAGGCTGAGTGCGGTAGTACGCTACGAAACCAAAGGTGCAGTGCGGGGTACGCAGCACAGGAGAGGGCACAGTGCGGGGCACACGCAGTTCAGAAAAGGGCGAAGTTCGAGGTACACAGGCGAGAAGAAGGAACAGTGCGGGTGTACACAGTATGTCAGAAGTAAAGGTGCAGATTTGAAGAAAAGTACGCAGAGCAGAAAGAACAACCAGTGCGGATCTACGCATTTCAGTCTCAGAAGAGCTGTGGATATACGCAGACCCCTGTTGGTGAAGTTGTCGTCTTATCTTGAAACTGTTGTTGATTGTCGTTTATCTATTGCAGCAGAGTTCTAGGTTTATATTTCTGGTACTATCTTTCTCTTTACAGCATTCTGAGAAATTGGGTGATTCATTGGTACATTCTATAAGGAGATTGGGTGATTTTCATGTACTTGATGATTATTTGATGTTCATGGATCTAGTTTGAAAATTAATGAAACGTGGTCCTTAAAGAAGTAAAAGAGCTAAGCAGGTTGTAGCTCCCTTCCAGGAGAGACTGGAAAATGAGAGAGAGTTGTAGCTCTCTGTAGGTTGCAACTTGTGTCCTGGTAAAGGACTGTACCAGTACAAAATCATTGTAAAAGAAGTTTCTAATTGAGAGAAGATAGAGACATATTGCAGCAGGTGGTTTTCACCCACATTGGGTTTCCACCTTATATCTGGTGTTCTTTGGTGTGACTATCTATTTTTCTTGTTTCATGCTCATTATTATATACAAGTTAATGATCAATAAATTAAGGAAGGCATATTGAAAAGATTTTGACAATACTGATTCACCCTGCCCTCTCAGTATTATTTCCAACAGGCATGAGATCTTATCAAAATATTGCTCGAAGAAGCCCTCGAGTGACAAAGGAATGTGATGATGGACAACTTTTCCCAGGGGTGAGACATCGGCTTCCAACAACTATGGAAATGCCACACCATTTAGGGTACAAGTTAATTTTGGAATCCCTATAATAAAGGGTGAGATATATGTAGGTGTCATGGATAAATGGTTAAATATGCTAGAGGGTTATTTTCTATTCATGATTTTTCGAGTCAAGAAGAGATTATTTTGCTCTTCTCAAAGTAGACCCCAATGTCAAGGACTCATGGGAAACCTATTGCGAGCAGAAGGATGAAAGTGAAGGCTCACTAGTTTGAACTACAGGCATGTGGAATTCATTCCGAGATGTCGCTAATCCAAGTCTGGGTGTGAAGAAGGACGCTTCCAAGACCTTTTAATTTCGTGATGTGTTAAATCGCTTTTTAAATGAACATTAATGAATACCACTATAGATTGTAAAGAAGAGGAACATAACAATCTTCAGGACATGAAAACAAAAGTCGTTGATAACAGAGTTCATCCAGGAGGGACTACGTCTCCGGGCCCCAGTGTCAAGATGGTGTAGGCCGTTGCATTATGTGTTTTCAATAAAGATGGAGTACACAGAGATGATGTCTCAATCACACAAGGAAGAATTCCCTCACACAGGAGTGGCTTTGAGAGATGTTCCATAGCTAGAACTCTCAACTAAAAGCCTCCTATCAGTATGACACGAAAACAAGCATGGTACGCATCCAACCAACATGGTGCAAGAGGGATGTCAAAGCAAAACACATGCATGATGACAACAAGAGTATCCCAAAAACATACAACAAGGGATCTCAAAGCATAACATAAAGAGTTATGACAGAAAGTACATCACATAGAAATATTCTGCATCAAATCAAGCAAGGAATCATAAAAACATGTAATAAGCAAGATCCTGCATCAACATCAATCAAGGATTTCTGCAACATAATGCGGAAAGAAGAAGTACAAGAACACATCATATACCTCACCACCATGGGCCATCTAAAACAAAGGCTTTCAAAGTGCTGAAGCTTGCTGAAACATTGATCTCAAAGCATTGATCACAAGAATAAGACTATTTGCAGATGAAGATGGACATCTGCACTAGCACTTGGAAACGCGACTGAAAGAAGAAATGAGAGAAAGAAAAATCTAAATACAACATCATATTTGTGGCATCAAGAAGTGCTGAAAACTCTGTCCAAAATCTGAATTCTGAGAATTTGAAAATTTGGAGCTCAAGGAACATTTTAGATTCCCTCGGGATTCCTCAAAGATTTTGTTTCAGGGATGGGCTGAAAATCCATTGCTCTGATGTAAAATCTGATTTCACCATTATGATACCTATGGAAAACCATGTAAAACAAGTATAAACACGACCATATTCTAACAAAGTGAAATTTTACCTCCTTGGGAAAATTTCATGCCTCATGGTTCCGCTCCTTGTTTTTGTTGAAATCATGGTTTTGTGTGCATTCTATAAATGTCTGGAAGATGGAGATCTCTGATGAAGAAATGAACAATACCATTGTATTCGTGGTGATGAGAGGTGTAAAAACCATATAAAACTTGTCAAATTCTGACACAGTGAAAATTTTGTCGTCCTCCAAAATTCATGGTTCTTGCACAAAAAATTATTAAACTGCCTCAATTTTCATGTCTGCTCCTATCACAAAATCCATTCCATCCTTCCCCCTCTAGCTTTAGAAAAAAAATGAGTTTTTATAATAAAACTCTAGCAGATTTACCAATAGAATGGTTATGGTGCATTTGTTAAATGAAGTCATTACTTGAGGAAGGGTCAGGTGGTCAAACCCTACCCCTACTTTTGTTTTACATGTTATGGTTTTGATCAACAACTTTATTAAACAATGGGGGTTGGGTTCGCATTAGGTGGCCCATTCCAAAATCCCTGCACATTTAATTGGTTGTAATGTTTTAACTATTTGGTCCGTCCTTTCTTTATGTGGTGGCACTGTAATGTTTTATGGTGCATACTATATATATGCGGTTTGTTTTGGTTTATTACCAAATATATACTAACCATATTTCTAATATGGTTTTGTTTTAATATTTTAATAAACACCCACCATTGATATGTGTGAATGCTTTTTTGTTTGACTTCACGTTGGTTGTATTGTTTGGATAATTTTCTTGTAATATAACCATATAAATACAACCATATTTTAGATATGTTTTTTTTTTTAATATAACCAAATTTATATTAACTGTTTTTTTTTTTACTTTTAGTTAATATAAAAATCATTTTGTTGTGATTTGTTTTATATAGTTTTGTATATAGTTGTTTTAATAACTATATTAAAATAATTTTTGTCTCGTATGTAGGTGCAAGAGACTAATGATGGCTACCATGTGTCAATGGCGGATGGGCTGCCATGTGGGTCGCACTCACTTACTGGGATGTCATGTGGCACGCTATGGGCCTCGCTTTTCCCCTGCCATTTCAAACTTTGAAGAGCTCTATCTTTTTCATACGAGCTTGGTTTGACAAAATGGGCACACCTCTTCGACCAGGATGATGAGATTTGTGATCTGGTCCTGGGTCAAAGTCATTCCAATGACTTTGATTTCAAGTGTTCATAAGCCCTCTTTGTCTTGTGTGTCTCTCTGAATCCACCTAGATCAGCTATTAGGGAGCAGTAGTACCCTATCCAAAGCTATGAGGATCAATACATAAAGTGGACCATGCTGCAGTAGGGAAGGGACCAAAACATGTTGGAGTTTACAAATATTTTCCATACCCTTTGAAAAAAGTTGGGTATCAAGGATTCAGAGCAGAATTTGGTACTCAAATGCTACGACTACCTACATAAGTACATCCATGAAGAAATAGAATTCTTGAACATATCCTCACTCAGCAAGACTTTAAACAGAAGAAGCGAGACTTTGGATCTATGAATATGAAGCAAGGGAAAGGCACCCCCGAATAGTAGAATAAAAGACAAAGTCAAAATGGGGTGGCCCAAGACAACCAGCCAAAGTTGCAAGCAAATAATAGCACCACAAAGCCGAAAAAGGACATGGGAAAGTGGTGTGAGTTCCATAAGAGATCCACTGACAACACAAGTGAGTGTTGGGCCAATCAATCACTGGTAGTCGAGCTAAAGGTTTCAAAATCAGATGCATGTTCTGATTTTGAGTCAGAAGCTAACAAGGGGAATGACAAAGAGAAGTAGATTATTAATGCAAATCCCAATGCCAGTGTTGCCACCAAGAAGATCTAGAAGGAGGAACCCAAAGGTTGAGAAGAGGGGGAGATTCTCTTCCACTCCCAAATGTGGTTAAAGAGGTCCTTGATACAATTCATTATCGACAGCAGGGGCAAAAACAACATCATTTCGGCAAAGGCCATGAAGTGGCTGGGCTTACCAACCACAACACATCCACAACCATACACCATTTGATGGCTTCACAAAGGACAGGATCTTCGTGTGAGCCAACAGTGTCACCTTCCATACAACATCAAGCCCTTCACGGATGAGCTATTGAGTGACATTGCTCCCCTTGAAGTTTGTGATGTATTATTAGGAAAACCATACTTTTGGAAGCGACATGTTTTGTATGAATCAAGGCCCCATGTTGTTTTATTACTTTGGGAAATAAGTTGTACAGGACACCAGAGCTAGCATCGCCTACCGCCATCTCTTTGGTTGCTGCAAAACAATGCACTAAGCTCATTTCCAAAACCAGGAAATTTATTTTTCTTGTGATATGCCCTCAAGGAAAGAAGAAGACAGTGGCCACGACCTCCAAAAAGGGTCTCTCTTCACGATAACTATAGATGGGCAAGGCTGTGGAGAACTACGAGGAAATCTTCACCTCTCCCGTAGGGGTTCCTCTACACTTTTAGGTCAGACACTCCACTGATCTAGCCCCAGGTGTGACACTGCCTAATGGACCAATCTATTGGTGCTTCGTTCTTGAGAAAGATGAAATCAAGTGGCAGATTGAGGAGCTGCTGCAGAAAGGCCACATATGTTTGAGTTCATCACCCTGTGGGAGCCTGATCGTGTTGGTACAAAAGAAGGATGGGACTTAGAGACTCTGTATTGTCTATCGGGTGTTGAACAAGATCATTATCTGTAATAGGTACCCAATCCCACGAATTGATGACCTCCTAGACCGAATAAAGCGGGCACAATATTTTTACAATATCGATTTGAAGTTAGGATGTCACCAAGTACTTGTTGAAATCTCTGATGTCTGGAAGACTTCCTTCAAAGCCAAGGAGGGCCTTTTCAAATGGTTGGTTATACCTTTTGGATTGATGAATTCTCCTGCAACCTTCATGAGGCTAATGGATGATATCTTGTGGCCATTCACCAACTCATTTGTAGTGGTATACTTGGACGACATCCTGGTCTTCTGCTAGAGTTGGGAAGGGCACCTCCAACACATCCAACAAGTTCTCCAAACACTGCAGCAACACAAGTTATGTGCCAATTTGGAGAAATGCACTTTTGGCATGACCAAGGTTCAGTATCTGAGATACATTATTGATGAACATGGGGTGCATGTGGATCCAATCAAGATCCAAGTCATTCGATATTGGCCATCTCCAACCACTCTGACAGAGCTCTGCAACTCTCTAGGTCTTGCCAACTTCTGTTGTAGGTTCATTTTGGTATTTTCTCATATCACTTGGACCTTGATTCAAGTCACTAAGTGAGGAGCGAAACAAAAATTCTTTTGTTCTAAATCTCAGTAGAAGGTATTCATAGAGTTGAAATATCGCCTCTGCTCAGCACTAGTGCTTGCATTACTAGACTTGCAACAACCGTTTGAGGTTGAGACACATGCCTCTGACTATGCTATTGGGGAAGTTCTTACTCAACACGGGCATCTAGTGGCATATCACATTGAGACACTTTCAGAAACATTCCGAAAGCATCACACTTATGACAAAGATATGTATTCCATTGTGCAGGCTTTTTGATAATCGAAGCATTACATTTTGGGGAATGAAACAACCATCTACACAGACCACCAACCCCTATTGTTGATACAGACCCAGGGGAAATTATAGAATGATCACCATCAAAAGTGGTCCACATACCTGCAACAATTCCATTTGAATATCAAATATAAGAAGGGGAGCATCAATAATGTTTCAGATTGCCTCAGTTGACCACCGATCATGGCGTTAACCATTGTGCTCAACTGTTGTAGACATGAAACTTCTAATTGGCCACTTCTCTACCAAAGTGACCCAGAATTAGACCACACATACCAAACACACTTTGAGGGTCAGCATGTTCCATATTTTCACCTCCGAGATGTCATGTTATGCCTCCTGGGTCACCTTTGTGTTCCTTCAAGCGAGCGCCCCAAGATGATTCAGGAAACACACTACAGTCGAGCCGCTTGACATTTCAGGGTCAAGAAAATGGTGGCAATATTGTAGAATTATTTCTATTGGCTAAGTCTTTGACAGGATGTTAGGAAGTATACCATATCATGCACTTCTTGCGCCATTCCCAATCCCACCATCAAGAGGCAAGGCCTCTATACCCCGCTGCCTATCGCTATTTTCCCTTGGGAATCCATCTCCATGGATTACATGTGAAGCCTTCCTTCCACTAAGCATGGAAACAACTGTTTCTTTGTGGTCATCAACAGGTTCTCGAAGATGGCCATTTTGGCGGATTGTAAGAAGAATATCACAACAAAATCCATTATTAAACTATTATTTGAAAGGGTGTGGGTACACTTTAGGATCCCAAAGTCCATCATCTTAAATGAAGACAACATGTTCCTTAGTACATTTTGGTCCAGTATCTGGTCGATGGTGGACACCAAACTCACTAAGCCCACAACCTTCCATCCTCAAACTGATGGCCAGACAAAGGTTGTCAACAGGATGATCCTACTCATTTTGTGCATGTACAACTTGAAGCATCCACGCACATGGGATGAGAGCCTCCCCTATGTCCAGAACAGCCACAACTGGGCTCTCCATGGCTCGACTCGCCACAACCCTTCCTACTTGCGCTTGGGATTCCAACCACTATGTCGCATTACTGTGGCCATGCCATTTGCAGATACTCACATAGATTCGGCTCATGTCCAGTATGAAAGAGATAAAGAAAATAGCTTCATTGAGCACATCCAACATATTCGCCAGTAGGTCCATGACATTATGGAGAAATCAAATGCCAAGTACAAGCAACAACATGATCAACATTAGGTGGCACACAAGTTTTAGGTGGGGGACAAATTCTGGTTGCATCTGCAAAAGGAACTCCTTGATGGAGCCTATTAGAAACTAAACCACTCTGATATGGTCCTTACACCATTACCAAGGCTATGGGAGATAATGAATTTGAGCTCAGCATTGCCCCATTCCTTGGCCTGCACCTAGTGTTCAATCTGGACTACCTTCGGCCATACTTTCCACCATTAATAGACACGTCCAACATTGCAGAATAGTTCACACCCAGAGAGTTAAATCCAGATTGCGTGGAACAAGCTGCAGCTGATCGCATTATGGACACACGGATCAAGAACACTCACCAGTAGAATATCCAACTGTATCGAGTTGTCAAAGTAGGTCAACTCCTTCACCATGGCAAGTGGCTCACTAGGAACCAACTTCAACAGAAGTTTCCTGATCTCATGGAGGAACTCAATGCAATGGGGACCATTACTTCCTAAGGGGGGTGGAATGATCTAAGTGGATATAGGTGGCCACCCACCAAGTTCACTTGGACCCCAACCATTGTTTCTTTCAACTTTTCATTTTCCTTACTTGTATCATAGTTTACTATTTTTAGCAATTTTTCGGGTCCTCAACTTCCGGAGTTGTTTTTAGGCCCTAAAAGACGGTTTTTGGGAAACTTGGGAGAAACATGGGTCCATGGACCGATGTTGTTCTTTCCAAACTTGTATTTATCGAATAGATCTTTCTAATGATATATTGTGTGCGTGAAACAGAGATCGTATGCCAAAGTTACTACCCCGGGAAGTTGATGTACCAATTTACCCAAACGGGGCCCACAGTTTGGTGTTTCATCTTCTAGGGTTAGGTTTTCGGATGTTTAGGGTTTTCCATTGTTTTTCAACAATAAATAGGCCTTCAAGCATCTTTGTAACATAGTTCAGAGGCATGTAGATGCCACATCTCTTCTCAGAAATAAGATACCATCGCCCTAGCCGGTTTATTTCCATTTCTGTTTGTAAGCATATTTCAGTATTTGACATTAATGAAATGAAGTGTTATTTCCACTGCATCTCTGTGTTTATGGTTATCTTTGTAATTTGTTGCGTTCTTTTTTAAATCTGGATCATTTGTAAGCTTCCAGTACAGCTTGGTAGGCCCAACCATAACTTTACTAAGATGTTTAACTGCATAGCACATATCTAGTCATGTGTTCACCAAGTACATGAGTGAACCCACAACCTTCTTATAAAGAGTAGATTCCAATACTTCCCCTGAAGTAAAATCCTCCTTTCTCCAGCTACTAGCTAGAGGAGTCTCCATGGGTTCACTGCTCTCGATGTGGAATCTCTTGAGTATCTCATTGGCATACTTTCCATGAGATACAAACAAATCTCCATTTCCCTGTGATACCTCTATGCGAAGAAAGTAAATAATGACCCCCATGTCCTTCATCTCAAACTCTCTTACAAGGTACTCATTGTAAGATTTGATGAGCTTCTCATCACCTATCAATATAAGATCATTTGTAAAAGGTACAGTGATCAACAACTTAATTTCCACGACTATGTGATATAGGTCTGCATCTACTTCACTCTTCATGAATCCCAACCCAATGAAGTAGTTATCTATCATGGTGTACCAAGCACGAGGTGCTTTCCTCATACCATATAATGCTCTCTTGAGTTGACACACATGCGACTCATGGTCCAATTTGTCAAAACCTTTGGGCTTCTCTATGTACACCTCTTCCTCAAGCATGCCATTGAGGAAGGTAGTCTTCACATCCATCTGATGGATCTTCCAACCGATCTGTCCTGATAGTCCCAAAATATATATGATTGACGAGTACCTTTCAACAAGAGAAAATGTCTCATCATGGTCAATCCCCTCTACCTATGAAAAGCCACGAGCTACAAATCTAGCCTTATGCTTCTCCACACTACCATCTCCATCTTGCTTTACCTTGTAAAGCTAATGGGAGCTCACAACTGACTTTTCCTTCGGTCCTGAGACCACATCCCAAACATTGTTTCGAAATATGGATTCATACTCCTCCAACACCATGTCAACCCAAACAAGTTGCTGCAGTAATTCTTGGATCGAAGATGGCTTTGTCACAACACATGAACCCATAAGTGTCACGTATCCAATGGACCACTCTGGTGACCTCCTTTGTCTGTGCTGAGAAGAGTGTGCTCCCACATTCTCTTGTGCATCATCTAACAATCTACCAACCTCTCTAGTGTGCTTTCCTCTATCTCTGGAAGACTTTTCTTGAGTGAATGTCTCCACTCTCTGAACCTCTAGATGTGATTTCTCCACATCAATTTGAGGCCCCTCAACCTTAGGTGCTAAAATATCATCATTCACACGTAGCTCAAGCTCCCTCTCAAGGGATACTCGCATGGCCTTCTCCTCATTGAAACATTTTCATCTGACTGGTTAGCATGTACACCCAATAGTTATGGGGTGTATCCGTGTACCCCACAAAGATCCCAACCTTTTTGTTGGATCAAGATTCTTCTGTGCATCTTTGGTCACATGGAAACAAATAGATGACTGAAAAATCCTTGAAGTGAGCAACATATGGGCTCTTACTGGAATAAGCCTCCTCTGGTGTCTTCATCTCAAGTATCCGATGTGGGCTATGGTTTTGAACATAAACCATTTTGTTGCATGCCTTAGCCCACAAGTGTAGTGGTAAGCCCTGATCTTGCAACATCACCCTTGTTGCCCCTACTATGCTCTTATTCTTCCTCTCAGAAACCCCATTCTGTTGAGGGTTATGGGATGCCTTCAACCCTCGTTTAATCCCTTCCATTGTAAAAAGGTTCTTAAACTCACTGGAGACATACTCACCACCATTATCACTCCATATAGTTTAAACCTTCTTTTGAAACTCTTTCTCTACCAATGCTTTGAACTCACAAAACTTTGTCAATGTTTGATCCTTTTTCTACATAAAAAATACCCAAGATTTACAAGAATAATCATGAATAGATATAACATAATACCTGTGTTTGGTAGTGGATGCTGTCGATAATGGTCCACACAAATCTCAATGGACTCTCTCCATAATACACTCTGCTCAAATGTCTTTGTCTCTATAGGAAGACTCAGTGTATTTTCCCAAAGTACAACCCTTGCATCTATCAACTTGCTCAAACGTACCTTTGGGAAGGCCAGTAGAGATTTGTTTCAATATCTTAAAAGCCCCATGATGCAAGTGGTCGCCTATGTCACAACTCGCTAGCATCTCGTCTCACATGTTTTCTGCTTTTTAACTTAAAGCAACAGAATCTTCTACCTCTATCTTATAGACATTCCGAACTCGAACCCTTATCTTCTCTACTTGACCTGTGGCAATTTTTTAAAGGAATGCCTTTCCTTTCTAAAATATCACATCATAGCATCTATCCTCAAGAAAGGAAATGGATGTGAGGTTCTTTTTTAGTCCGAGTAAATGCATAACATTCTTCAAGGTGAGTGGAGATAGAGGGCCCACACCAGTAACACTATGCTTACCGTCATCACCCATCTCGATATGCATCTTGAGATCTTTCTCCTCCAGTTCAATGAATAACTCTTTGTCATGATTCACGTGGAAAGCAACTCCACTGTCTACATGCACTACACTTCCCATCATTGAAGACACCATGCATGCAATGAGGGAAAAGTCCAATTCAAATTGGGAGGCCAAACCCTCACCCTCTTCTCCTCTTGAGGACATCTCCTTAGACTTGTTCAATGCATAATTTGTAGCAAAGTGTCTCATCTTGTGACAACGAAAGAATTTAAATTTCGTCATGTCCTTCTTCTTACCTCCATGAAAAGAATCTGATTTGGAATGGGAAAGTTTACCTTTCCCCTTCCTCGACTTAATCGCTAAGGCACAATTCTCTTCATCATCAGTGTTTGATGAAGATCCATCCATGGTGTTCCTCCTGATCTCATCTTGCAACAAATCCGACCATAGTTGTTCCCAATCTTGTAGCTTCTTTCGACCATTGACAGAGTCTTGATAACTATGATAACTCTTCCTGAGTCCAAGAAGAGCAAGACTTAGCATATCCTCCTTGGCAACCATGATTCTAACACTTCCAAGTTCATCTTGAGATTGAGTGAACTTGGTCAAGTAATTTTGAATCAAATTACCTCTCTCCCTCTTAATTTTATGAAGTTTATGGTTCAATGCCAACTTCCTTTGATCACTGTTATTCTGATACAAGTTCGTCAATGTTTTCCATTTAGTATGAGGGGTTTGCTTTCCATGGAGACTCAAGACAATATGATCTTGAACTCCATCAAGGATTATCTGCCTTGCCTTCACCACACACTTCTTCCACTCGGCCAAGTTTTCTACATCAATAGTTGTTATCTTAGGAATTTCTTATTCAACAAATTCCTTCAGGTCGTGGTCCTCTAGCACAACCTCCATCACGTCCTTCCGGGTTATGAAATTCAATCTTCCTTCCAAGTTATAGTCAACCCTAAACCCATGGAAAGGCATATGTTAATCCTGAAGTATGTATTGCGAATTCGACTTTCACCTATAACCCAAAAAATCAAAACTTTGAAATCTCCTCTAGAGAGTTGATTTTAAATCAGTGATATCTCCCTCATCCGAACTTTGATTCGGAAGATATTTTTTTTTTAATTCAGGCATATTTTCCCAAGGAATTTGGATCTACAATTTTTTTCTGAAAATTTTCCACAAGAAATTGTATATCTTCTATGCAAACTCTTGGTCCAAAAAACAATATTCCTCTAATACCATGTAGAAAATCCTGTAGATTTAGAAGCTAATGCAATTTGATAAACCAAGAGACAAGAATTGAATTCTACTCTTTACCGTGGAAGCCCATAAACATTGAGCAAACAATAATCAATAGAGAAAGAGAATCAAAGACACATAACACAATAAATATCCAGGGAAAAACACAGTTAAAAACCCCAATATGTATTATGTATTGATCCGAAAAATCAAGATGAAATTACAATGCTTGTTCTGTCTAGAAGAATACCATCACTCAACAAATGTAATCTCCAGCTCATAAGCAAGCTCAAGGCCAAATATTAATCTCTTCATCAGCTCTCCAAGTCTCTATTCTAATGTGTAATTCCTATGGAGGATAGCTTTTATCTAAGGGGAAATAAAGCGTCTAAAAATTGTGTAATTCCTTAAGGATTAGTTCCTGAATGCATGCACTAAAAGTGCAACTCAAAAAAATCTAAAATAAGTAGTACACTATCCTTGCACTCTAGTCTCAATTGGGTCTTTCTTAGAATCGACATGCATGAGTTTCTGATGAGTAAATATTCAGTTAAGTAGAGTAGCACTCGTGGAGTTCATTAGTGACACCATTAACTGTTAACTCACTATTAGTTATCTCAACCAATTTAAGAACTAATTTAACTGAGCTAACTAATGAAACCGGGTCTTTTGATTTACAACTCACTAGTAGCTCACACTAGAAACCTATAATGTAGGAATTACATACACATGACATCATAAAGAATTACAACTCGAATTTCCTAAGTTAAGCAAGTTTAATAAACTTAATTTAACTATTTTAAGTTGCTATCAGAATAGAATTCAAATTTAATTTTCAGTTTAATTCAAGGACAAATTAAACTTGAAATTCCTGTTGCAGTTTCTCAACAATAATTTTAATGGATCACTTCGAGGAATAGTACATCGTACACACTGTGGAACATCTTCATCGTCACTTAACGGACATCGACCAATGCTTGGTCTGCAGTGACCAACATCTTGGCCTTCCTCCGCAATAGGTAACACTCCTGGCGATAATGAAGACTCTATTTAAGCTACCATTACCATCTTTGATCCTTAGCTTAGTATTGTTATGCTCTAGTTGATTTTTCATTATGACTATCTAGTCCATTTTCCTAGGCAATTTGGCCCATTTACTAGTATATATATCATCTATTTATTTTTTTACTAATCATGCTTTCTTATGGCTCTCTATGGTTTCATTAGTGAAAGACTCACCTAGTATATTTAGTATATCCATGTATATTCCAATTTAGAAGGAAATACAATATTTGCCCTAAAAAAATCCTTGATTATATTCTAGGTAAGCATTAATTTTATATGGCATTGACTTCTGAAACCACAAAATTTGGTGAGAATAGATTTCTTGATGACATCTGGTCACAAAATTTCAAAAAATCATAATGTTGGAGTGTTTGAATTAGTTATTTGATGGTGGAAATTGATTAAGCACCATTAAGAAACCATAGCGCAGTGAAGTTTGAAAACTATAACCAATATTAAAAAAAAAAATTGCGGAATTTTATTAAAATCTTGAGAGAATTTCAATTATTTTTTGTGGACTCTTTATACTACACTATTTTATATTCGTAAAATATATTACGAATAATAATATGATTTAAAAAATTAATAAGGATAATTAGATATAAAACGTTTTATTTTAAAATAAATATTATCTTAATAATATCTAAATAGAAAATAAATTTTTACCATAAAGATTTTGAAAGTAAATAAATTGATGTTAATGAAAACGTCTAGTAAATTATGTATTGTGTTCATTGATATACCAAACACTTCACCTATGTTAAGAATACATATCAACTAACACACCATATAATTTACAAAAAGTTTACAACAAAATAAAATTTACTATATTTGTTATTTATATTTATTAAATATTACTAATATAAACATTTTAATAAATATATTTAATTTACAAATCACAAAAAATAACCGGGACAATTTAAATTTATGATTCTTAAAAATATATTGGGTTTTTGGCAAAGTTGATTCGAAAAAAAAGAGAGTTAAAAATACCATTTTTTATTAATTTAATAAGAAATTCTATGATGACCGAACTAATTTAAAGTTTTAAATTATTTTTGAAAAATATTTTATAATGGTGCACTCATGAAATGACTTTCTCAAGGCATTTCTTTTGGTTAATTAAACAAAAAAAATCACAAGCTTACACTGAATTTTATTGTCATATTTCGGTGAAAAAAGTTATTTCTTCTACCAGTTTTACTTCCCTTTTTCTAATTAAGCCATAAGGCGTTTCCCTCTGAAATCAACTTCCCTCATTGCCTACCTGTCATTTTGTGCACCACACGATTAGATGTTAGATGATTAAACAAATTTGAAGCGTTAGATCAATGGCAAGGGGAAGAGACACGGGCGGAATGGAAACAGGACAAGCATGAACTAGATTTTAATGTATGTCAACGCATTATAGGGGTTGTCTCTATAGATGTTGATGAGAAAGACAGAAAGATCACTGTGATTGGAGATGCAGATCCCGTGTGCCTTACGACTAGTCTCAGAAAATGGATTTGCAGATCTGGTGAGCGTCAGACCTTCTAAAGAACCAAAACTGAACAATCCTGGTCCCGAAAAGAAGCCCGAAACAGACAAAAAGCAACAAGATAAGAAGACTGAAGCTGACAAAAAAGAAGCTGAGAAGAAGCCTGACAAAAAACAGGCCGAGAAGAATCCTACTGAACAAAAGGCTTCCAAGAAAAAGGCTGCCGACAAGCAAGAACCATCGCAACAGAACTATAGTTATATCATTCTTCCAAAGAGCTGTGATCACTGCTACACTGATACTTATTACTGGAGCGACGAGAACCCCAATGCCTATTGCATTGTTTGAATTTCTTGATCCATCCTTTAATTTCAAGTCATAAATTTATATCGTTTAGTATTCACTTGATCTGCATCCTCAAACGGCTTTGCCTTGCCTCATATGGATAGTGAAATAGCGTTTGGCGTATTAATTTAAGGGGAAATAGTGTTTGTCCTATTAAAATCAACGGAAGATGTTTCGACTAAAGATAAATGCGCGGATCTGCGACCTCCTCGGAGACAGATTTCAGTCTTTTCTCTGCACTAATTTTACAGCAATGCAGTAATTATGTTTTTGTTCTCAAATTCAAATGTTGTACATATTACATAATATTGTTTGGTTATAATGGTTTCTGGTACAAATTGAAGAAAGTAAAGTATGTCATATGGACGATGTGTAGTTTCTTTGTAATATTTAAATGCGACTGAGAAGCTTAAGCAATGAATTTGGGACAGTTGTGATACACTCCGATTACTTTATCGCTTGGCTTGTGATTAAAATCTGAGCAGATTTTGATGAAAAAATATTAGAAAGTTCCAAATATTGTAAGGTCTACAAAGCCACTTTATCACATGGACTGTAGTAAAAAATTGAGCAGCTTTTGATTAAAAAAAATATTTGATACATGTTTTTGTGATAATTATATAAAAATTTATTTGAGATATATTTTTTGGTGAAATTATAGTAATTTTAAAAAACTTTCAAAACCAACAATATAGTTCATGATCAAGACAACATATATCCTGTTACAACATATATAACATTACTATAACACATCAATAATACTATAATTATATAGCTATGGCGTTATATATATATATATATATATATAATATTATATATATAGTTTTACTTTTCACTTTCACTCATTTGAAGTTACTTTCCATGATATCAGGCGGATTTTGCCAAGGAAATTACTGTAGGAAATAAAGTTCCAACACGGCATTGTAGAGATTGTATTGATCGACACGAACGGTACCGTTGCAATGAGATGAGAATTATATGTAGCAAAAGAAAACATGTGGAAGTTTATAAACTTAGCAGTGATATATATCAATCAAGGGGAATAGGTATTATATATTCGAAGGAAGAACAATCTGTTAGTAAAATGACGTTTTTCACAAAATTAATGTGAGGATAATTAAAATTTCTTATAGACTTTTTACAATACTCTACCTTTTATGTTTGAAGTGGTTTTAACTTTCTATTACTAACCTGGCTTCAGATTTAGTTAAAAAATTGATAAGATAGTAACAAATACAAATATTAATTTAAAGTTTATTTTTTTCAAATGTGGGAAAATTTATTATAATTTAGTTGTTAAACTAGTACTGAAGACAACTATTTTTAGCTAGTTCAAGAAAAACCACCCCACCTAGAATAACCTTTGAGGAGCAGGCTTTCACTCCTACCAGATATCTCAAATCAAAGACAAACTAAAGCAAAAATAATTTTAAGTCACACTGCCTTAAACAAATACATATAACACATACATATGTTTTAACTTTTATATTTCTAATTTAATTGTATCGTGTATGTTTGTATATTTATAATTTAATTGTATGATGTATATTTGTATAAACAGGTTTAAATGGCTTGTATAATATATGATTACATCAAGAATCAGAAATATCTCAACTATTTTTCACATCACGGGATAATGGGCATTCATATCTTCATCTATAAACTGGGATTTAAAGGGTCTGCGACTAATTTCAAATGATCCAAATTGTTCGAATAGCAATCTAAACCATATTCATTACGATATTAACCAATGCTAAATTGGTTGGCATCCTTTTTCAACCACATGACGAAGTGTAGAAAATTACGTTGAAAGTGGAATTAAATTTTCAAAAATGCATACGGAGGACTATGGAGACGCTTGAAGGGATTGAAGGTTAAGTATTGTTTTATTTCTTATGTGCTGGAGTCAAGTAATCAGACCATCAAAGCTGAAATCATTTGTATTGAATTTGGAGTACCGGAGGCTGAAATAATTTGTACCATGTTGTCAAAGATTCAACAATTTGAGCTCAATTTGGACTTAGGTAATTGAACATTCAAGGCTGCAATAATTTGAACTAGATTTTAATGTCTGTCGATACATTACAGGGGTTGCTTCTATAGATGTTGATGAAAAAAACAAAAATATCACTATAATTAGGGATGCAGATCTGGTGTACCTGATGGTGAGTCTCAGAAAATTCAGATTTGCGGATCTGGTGAGCGTCGGACCTTCCAAAGAACCAAAAGCAAACAACCCTGGTCCTGAAAAGAAGGCCGAAGCTGACAAAAACCAACCAGATACGAATCCTGAAGCTGACAAAAAGAGGCCGAGAAGAAGCCTGCTGAACAAAAGGCTCTCGAGAAAAAGACTGCTGAAGCTCGCAACAGAACTTTATTCATATCATTCTTCCAAAGAGCTCTGATCACTGCAGCAGCTACACTTATTAGTGGAGCAACGAGTACCCCAATGCCTGTTGTGTTGTTTGAATTTCTTGATCCATTCTTTAATTTTAATTCATGAGTTTTGATATGCTTTAGTATTGACCTGATCCAGTGAAATAGTGTTTGGCGTAATAATCTCATATGGAGATGTATAGAATAAGATTGCGCAGATCTTCAGCTTCCTTGGCCTCTGATCTCAGTCTTCTCTGCAAGAATTTTAGAGCAATGCCGTCTTTTAGACAATTTTATTTTTTCCCTCAAATTCAAATGTTGTACATAGTATTCTTTGGTTATAATGATTTCTGGTACGAATTCAAGAAAATAAAGTGCGCCATATGCACAATTGTAGTTTCTTTGAAATATGTAAATGCGACGGAGACGCTGAACCATTTAATTTGGGATATAATGATTTCTGGTACGAATTCAAGAAAATAAAGCGCGCCATATGCACAATTGTAGTTTCTTTGTAATATGTCAATGCGGTTGAGATGTTGAATCATTTAATTTGGCAGAGATGTGATACACTTCTACTTTTACTTTATCGCATGGACTGTGAGTAAAATATGCGCAACTTTTCAATAGAAAAGAATTTGAAACTTCCAAATATTATAAAATCAAGAAAGCTAATACATTTTTGTAAATGAGGTATAATAATAATGGAATTAAATATAAAATTTTCCCTCTGAAGTCAACTTCCCTCATTGCCTACCTGTCATTTTGTGCACCACACGATTAGATGTTACACAATTAAACAAATTTCAAGTTTTAGATCAATGGCAAGGGGAAGAGACACGGGCGAAATGGAAACAGGACAGGCATTTTATGTTATGGCATTCGCGTCATGGAGTTCGTTCCACATGGGATTCGTTGGGAACATGGATATAGAACCTGGAAGATGTCGGACAATAGATAGTAAGAAATGGCATTGGTCACTCAACGATTAGAGCCTGCAAACTCATCTATGTTATTAGTGATAAACATTAGAGTTCGGCATTTGACTGATTCGGGAAAAAAAAGGCCGAATTATCATTACAGAGAGTCGAGGAACAACCAAAGTGGTTGCAGGGTCAGTGTAGCAGGCAAGTAAAATATTGGATGTGAGGCAAGTGTCTCGATTGTTGAGAATATAATATCTTTGTGGGTGCAATGTGGATTTGGGGATGGAGCATGTAAAATTAGGGTTTCCCTCATCCATGACCTTGCCCTGCCATGGAGTAATGGCATCAGTTTTTGGTATCAGAGTGTGGATTGTAGATATGTGAGGAATGATTTCTTGTAAATCTATGTGCATTTTTTACTTGTTGAAAAGCATCAAGTCGTTATGTGGCATAGTTGAAATCGGCTGAGAATTTTCTGTACTACCCATTGGAAATTGCACCCGTTGAATGTTGTTGGAGGAACATATTTCTATTGGAGGAGACATTGTTTACTGTGAATAGAACAAAGTTTCTGTGGAATGGATGGCAGGAATCAGTCTACATTAAATTCACTAGTAGAGAATGGGGATCTAGTTAGAAGCTGGCAAAGGATAATCTCACAAATTTTCATTGACCAGAACTTAAAACAGAGACATTGATTCAACAATATATCTTCACAGTTTTTGACAGAGGTATGTTCGGTGTTCTTGTGTTATCTAATATTAAAGTTGTTTTCAGAGATTACGCTTTCACCTTAGGCTTTCAGAGATTAGGCCTTCACCTGTGTAAGGGGCATTTAGGAACATGAAAAGAACTAAAAGAATTTTTCTCTACTATTTTAATTTTCAGTTGCAGATATGCCATCTCTTCATGGATTTTGTGATTGATGGTATCAGGTTATAGATAGTTTGTGTGTTATGGTGGGTATATGTTTTCACACTCGCATTCTCCTCTCTAGATTGTTGGATGAATTTTCTATTGCATATGTTACGGATTGAATCTTCTTGTTTGGGCTTTTGGACGAATTTTTAATATTTATCTGATGTGTAATGAGTTTTGAACCCTAACACCCAACTTAATATAATACAGTAACCATACTGGAGCTTAAACCCTAAGGAGCAGAGCACCGAGGTGGAATTATATTAATGGCTACCGGGTTCGATTCCACGGCCTTGGGGACTCCGGCGGGTAAGCGCCCTCTGGAATCATCTTCAGCTTTACCAGAAGTGAATCCCAAGTGACCTTGCACGGCGAGGTTGGACAGAGAAAGAAGCCTGGATTTGAATTTACCACCGGCCTCCCTTCTCTCGGCCGCCGTCTAGCCTCCGCTCAGCTCTACTATTGGTGGAGATGCGTGTTTCACCCTTAATACACTGGCTTCTCCCTTCTCCAGTGAACGACAGGTATTTTATTTTCTTCTGAATGCCCCCATTTCTCCTTTATGCTCCGTCCAGGTCGTTGAGGCAGCCAGATTGCAGCCATCTTTGGCGGCTACTCTCACCAGGCGCCCCTTGTAGAATGCAAACACAAGGGTTAAGGATGATCAGGCAGATTTTACTCACACTTTTCCTCAGGTGGCGGCTACTAGGAAGATATTCTATGATTTGGAAGCTTGCTCAACGTTATTTCTACTTCCTCTCTCCCTTAAGAATAACCATTGCTCTGTTCTTAATCTTCAGAAACCCCTCAAATCCCTAGATCTGCCTGGATGGTCCATCTGGAAGCTTTATGAAGCAGAAAGCAATGACAAACTCAATGACGATGGGTCTCTCCCATATTCTCCTCTAGTGCCCCTGCAGCAAGTTCAGAAAAAGATAGCCCAGCAAAGCTCCAACCTCGTCTCGTCTTAGATCTGCAGTGGAAAGAGGAACTGTGATCTTTTTGCCTCGTTTCAAATCCAAACCAAGCTCCTCTCAGGAAAAACTCGGCTACATTGGGTATGCTCTCAGGATCTCGTGAGGGACCTCAAGCATGTGCTGGAACTCAAGCTGGGAATTCCCTCTGCAGCTCAACAACTTCTCCAGGAAGGTAAATAACTGGATGATCTCTACCCCCTTTCTTTCTACAACATTAAAATAAATAACTCCATTATCTTTGCCCTTCATTTGAGAGGGGGAGCGGTAGGACAGTCATCCTCAGCTAAGGCATTTTCATACAAGGATGTTGTCCATACACCGAAGCAGGAAAAGACAGCTCCACCAGTTCAGGCTCCCAAACCTTTTCTGGTGGAAAAACTTGAGGAGACCCCCTCCATTGAAATAGTGCATCCAATGCTGGATGAGCAAACCCAACAGTTTGCAGAGCATGGCATTATTTGCAGGTTCAATGGGCTATGGCCATGGACAGCAGACCTCTACCATTGGATCCACTCTAACTAGACCAAAAATTGCAAGGTTCTGTTATGGTCAAAGGTCTTTTTCATTACGGTGTTCGCTTTTGAGGAGGACTACCAAAAAGCTCTAAAAGCAGGGCCTTGGTTTTGGGGCTCGGCAGGTTTATTCCTCACCCCCTGGTTCCCAGACTTCGATCCATCTACGACAATCATCACCAAGCTCCCGATCTCGGTCAGACTTCCTAATATCCCAACGCATCTATGGCACTTTGTTGTATTCCAAGGGATCAGTAACTCTCTAGGCTGCTTCCTAGACATAGACATTTCTAGAGGGGAAAAAGGCCTATACACCTTTGCCAGAATATGTGCAGAAATAGACATGAGAAAAGGTCTTCCAGACAAGATCAATCTCAAAATTGGAGACTTTCATTGGACTCAGAACTTGGATTACGAGAATACAGCCTTCTGATGCCGCAACTACCATCTCACAGGGCACCTTCAGAGCTCTTGTCCCTCGATGCCTGCCCAAAAGAAGAAATCCAATCCTAAGCAGAAATCCAAAAGTTGGAAGCCTCATGACCCTGCCCCCATGGATGATTTTGATTTCAGCACAGATGAAGAGGAGGAGAATGAGGAAGGAATGGAGACCAAGATGGCACAGGATCCGCCCTCGGCTGACCCTGAGGATTTGTCTGTCTAGCCAATCTCTCAGAAAAGGAATCATGAATCCTCCACCTCGGATTCAGATAAGGGAACCTCTCAATCAACCCAGCTCAGTTTGCAAATCATGCCAGCTCAGCAGTGCCCTCCTGAATGGGTCAAAGTTGGTAAAAAGAAAGGGAAGAAAGTCTGAATAGCTGATTCCTCCCATGTTGGGTAGAATCATATGCTTTGCTTTTGCTCTCCGGTTCTTCTAGTTACTTCTTGCTATATTCTTCTCTCTTCTCTTCACTTCTAGGAGCTAAGGTGGATTGTCTATCCTTTCCGGCTGCCTGTGTTCTTGTTTCTCATGGCTGTAACTTCTTACTGTACTATACGTTTTCTTAATAGAATTAGTTTTTCCCAAGAAAAAAAAATATAATACAGTAACCTATTTTAGCATGGCCCCCAACTCAGCATTAACACAATACAATAATTCATTTTAACATGGATCCCCAACTCTATATTAATAGGGGTGACGTCGGGGTTCCAAGTTTGCATCAACATGATACAGTAACCCACTATAAAATGGGAAGGGCTGGAACTTTGATCACTTGCCTTCATCTATATATGGCTTAAGCTGAGTCATATAGCGTTTGTTGTATATTAAGCACATAACATGTTCTCACCCCAGTTTGGGCATAAGAAAAGACAGTTTTAAACCCTCTAGATATGAGTAGGCCCTGAAGTTTGGCAGGCTCAAGATGTTACATATATCAGGGTCCCAGCTAGATAGATATGGGAGATTGTGTAATTTGTTCCCTTATAAAATATTTTTAGAAAATTTAAACGTGATACCTATCATTTTTAGTTGCAAAATTTGTATATTCCTGATATTTAGTTATGTGAGACATGATTATACACAGCTTACAATAGATATTGATGTCAGACGAAAAGTAGTTGTGTTTTCCCCACATGCAAATCTAGTTGCGTTTTCTCCCATGCAAATTTTTAATTTTTTTCATGTTATGTATTAATTATTTTTCAATTCTGGTTCAAAATTGGGCTGGATGAATGAAACTTAAAAGGGAAAATGTGTTCCAGCATGAAATTTTACTTATTTTCTTGAAGGATTTGATGTATAACCTTGAGTAGTTTTTTTCCACTCATATTTGCTTGGACATATTTTTTTGATTCATTGCCATATTTCTGACTGTTTGATTAAACCATTTAATATTGTAATTTCTGATATCTTTTTTTCATAGAAATCTTTAATCTTGTGGTTCGGGAGTAGCTGTAGTTTTCATTGATTTTGATTCATTGCCATATTTCTGACTGTTTGATTAAACCATTTACTATTGCAATTTATGATATCTTTGTTTCATAGAAATGTTTAATCTTGTGGGTCGGGAGTAGTTGTAGTTTTCATTGATTTAAACATTGAAAGCATATTTCTGTAGTGCTTTTTTAATATTCCATTTGGTAAGGGTTATTTTAATCGAGTCAAATCTTTTATGTTTTGGTGTTTTTTGTTATATTTTTTTGTTTAATTCGTTGAAATTTAATAAGAAAGAGTTAGAATCACAAGTTTGAGTTGTAAAATCTACATAATCTAAATCTGCATAATCCAGATGTGTGAGTAGAAGGAATTTTCATAGCACTAATCTATTTATCTATTCAAAAAATATTTTAAATAATACAAAATCATAATATTACCGAAAATTATAACCCCAAATAAAAAAAACCAAAACACAAAATAATTAAATTGCACTTAATTAAAATGATTTTCAAACCTGTGTACAATGTTAACAGAGTTAGGGATTGTTCCTTAATCTTATTTTTGAAGGAAAAAGGTCTTTAAACATTTGTGCACTGTTAACACAATTCGGTTTTGTAGATCCTGATTCCTTAGGCCTCTATGTTCAAAGTTAAGTAAATTTTGTTTCTGATAGTGTTAAACAGAGAAGGCTACATATAATAGGGTCATTTTATATATAGGGATTATCCACTGCACTTCATGCCTTCGCAGACCAACCCTTCCTGCTAGCTGTAGTACTAGTACGAGTCTTGAGAATGATCTGTCACGCATGAGATGTTGTCCTCTGACAGCAGAATCAATGTAAACAGGGTTTTTATGGTATGCAAAATGATACAGGAGTCTCACTGGTTCACGGGAAATCGTCACAACCAAAAACAAAATTTGTTTCCAGTTAAGATATTGATAGATTCTTCACTAATCTTAATTGAGCTCAGAATTTATGTTGTGATCAGGATTTAGTTCTAGAGATCATACCCTGTATAGAATTCTGGTTTTATAAAACACTTCCAGGACTTGCATCACATTTTGAATTGGATTACATTCTGTCAACAATTGTGATTTGTAAACTTTACTGTTCGGTTGACAATTCACATGTTTGATAATCATTACCATGGAGGAAGATAAATGGTCCAGGATTCATGTTGGGACCTCTCAAGGGAATAATATCAACTCCAACCCTTTGTATTACTGTTAGTCACTAGACTCTTATAGCCATTACCTTGGAAAAAGAGAATAGTCTAAGATTCATGTTGGGATCTCACAAAGGAATAAATCATTGAAGTGGAGGTTGGATTCACAATCAGCGCATGGTACCTTCGTAAACAATGCCTAAGTTAATTTGGGCTGCCGGGATTTGTAATACATTTTTATTTGGGAATTGAAATGGGTCAACATGGAATCAAAGTCTGAATCACTGATTCATATTTGTTGGAGAATGATAATAGAGAAGTCAAACTACCAACCACCACTGGAAGCTCATAAATAGCATCAAAGGTGTTTTGTCTGGAGGATTAATAGAAGTCAAATTGCCAACCAACACTGGAAGCTCATGTATTGCATCAAAGGTGGCTTATTTAACTGTTGAATGCCTTCTTAACGTTCCAAAGTTTTCTACAGTTTCAATAGTTCCTAAAGTATAGCTTTCCATAAATTAGAAAGGAAACATGTCTTAGTGGCTCTTGGGAATATGTTGTGTAGAGGCATTATGGCATCGTCTGTGTTGTTCAAGTTTCTGCTGTGTAAATAATTGGCTTGCTTCCAAATTTTTTGTGCACTGACTATTGCAGCCTATAGATGCACCATAAAACAAGTTACAACAAATATAAAGAAGAAGATTGTTTTTCCTTCACACAACTGCTATGTAAACATCCAGCCAAAAAAACCATGCCAAGCCCCAGAAATCCATACAAGTTGAAAAGAAATAGGGCTTTTTGATAACACAGTCACAGTAAAGCTCAAGGAAAAAAATACCATATATTTCTAGATTTTCAGTCAATACATGGTAATATAAAATTCAGGCTTCAACAAATAATTTGGGCCTTGGATCTTCAGACAATACACTCTAAGCTTATTTATCCAACTTCATTTTTTTCTTGAATCAGGTGGCAGTAACACTAAGCTACATTGAGTTAACAACAACAAAAATTTACATTGAATAACACACAGTCCAAGTTAGCCCAAGGCCTTGTGCAACAATTATCTACGAATTACCCCTTTCTAACAAGAGGCAAACAAATAATCATGTTTATCAAGGATAGCAAATGTAGGAAATACATCAACTAAAACATGCAAGAATAATATAATGAATGTTAGATTTTTTGTTAATCTTCACATATCCTCTGGACCTGCATCTCCTAGAAAGCAAGGTTTTGTCTTACTATCTATGTAAGGACAAATGAATAGTACTTTAGGAAGGTTAACTGACCCTTGCTTTATGATTAGCCCTTTAGGAAGAAAAAATCATTTTAGCCTTTATCTATAGAGAAGTATTGAATACATTTAATTAAATAATAAAAA